>CAUYPK010028360.1:0-11196 GCA_963574355.1 Loris lydekkerianus | reverse complement strand
TAGGTTATAACTGGATTATAGCTTTCATATGAAAGCCATAAATTAGTTTCATAGTAGGGCTGAGTACATTGGATACTTTTTCTTCCATTCTTGAGATACTTTGCTAAGAAGAATATGTTCCAGCTCTATCCATGTAAACATGAAAGAGGTAAACTCTCCATCTTTCTTTAAGGCTGCATAGTATTCCATGGTATACATGTACCACAATTTATTAATCCATTCACGGGTCGATGGGCACTTGGGCTTCTTCATTTTCTAGGTATATCTTGATATCTCAAAGGACTAGTGCTATCTTTATCCTTAGATTACATGTCTTTAATAATTTTCTTCTTCTTGTTATCCCAACCACTTTGTCTTCTAGAAAGGCTTCAAATCATTTTATCATGTAAAAAATTTTTTCTCTTTTATTTTGAGTGAAAATGCACCAAAGTATGAATCTGGGAAAAATGAAAATATTTTATATCTTTTGTTTCTCAGAAAATTGTAGAAGTTGTGTTAATATTGGTAGTATTCTTCTTCTTATAGTCATTACCATACAAATAGTATTTTCATTGCTACTGTGGATAAATTCTCTTTCATTACATTTTTAACTCATATTGTTGGAGTAAAAGAATTACTGATTTTTCATAAGTATCTTGTTTTGGGCAATTTTGCTGAACTTTGAATTTTTTTTTGTTTTTTTGAGATAGAATCTTAACCTGTCACCCTGGTTACAGTGCTGTGGTATCATAGCTCATAGCAACCTTGAACTCCTGGGCTGAAGACGACGTCTTTGCCTCAGCCTCCTGAGTAGCTGGGATCACAGGTGTCTACCATCACGACTGGCTTATCCTGCTCAGACCAGTCTCTAACTCCTGATTCAGGCAGTCATCCTGCCTCGGCCTCCCAGAGTTCTGGGATTACAGGTGTGAGCCTCTAGCAGACGCCCTCTGTTTTTTTTTTTTTTTTTTTTTTTTTCTGTGTATAATGTATAATTTTTACAAAATGATTACATTTTATTTTTCAAAGTTTATATATTTTAATTTATTCACATGCATAAATGAATAGTTCAGATACATAATAATAGGAGTGGGCGTCTTTCCCCTGGGCTTTAAGGAGAGCAGCTCTCCCGTCACTGTCCAACGACCCAAGCATGTAAATGGCTGCACAATACACTTGTGGTGCATCTTACAAGGGTACATGTGAAACTTAGTAAATGTGGAATGTAAATGTCTCAACACAACAACTGTGAAATTGCCAGGAAGGCTATGTTAACCAGTGTGATATAAACGTGTCAACCAGTCTTTGAAACTAGTGTGTGATGCCCCATGATCATACCAATGTACACAGCTATGATTTAATAAAAAAAAAAAAATAAATAAATGGCTGCACTTCTGAGTTTGTATGGCAGATGCTTCAGGCACTTGGAATAATTAACTACTTTTTATTAATTATCATTTTGATTTGAAGTAAGTTTTTATTTAAAGGGTACTAAGAATACGCTCTGGGGTGTATTCTTCTTTGAGTATATTTCTACTTTATGATACTTCATTTGGATTTTCATATTTATGTTCCCAAAGGAAATTGGCCTACATGTTTTTGTTTTATATAGTTTATGTCAGGCTTAGAATTAGAGTTGTAATTCATTTTCAGACAGTCCCTTCCCCGAGGATTCCGTATTCGTAAGTGTAACATGAAATGGCTTCAGTTAGGTAGGTCTGTTACACGGGAAAGTCACACTTCTTAACACTTCTTAATTAGTAGTTGCTCCTCCTTAACTACCTAAGACTGATGAGGTTATGCAAACTCTTAAGGTAGACATTTCTTGAGTGTACAGTTGTAAAGCAGGAAATAGTTTACAGTTACTTTTCATCTAATCCCCTTGCAAGGATTTGGGAACTCACTGCTGTGCTCTGTAGGCCGCTGGCTTCTCCGGGGCAGCTGTGGTAATGAAAATAAACAGATGCTCACGATCAGGACCTGCATGGGGACCACACTTCCCAGTGGGCGGAGAAGGGATCAAATCTTGGTGGAAGTCTCTGCATGGCTCCTGTGTGGTTGGTCACCAAACACCTTCTGACTCTGCTCCGCTCCAGGACACAGCATTTGTAACTCTTAGTGCAGAGATGGAGCTCATTCCTAGCTTGGGGACTTCTTGTTCTGCTCCACTTTTGCCCAAGGAACCCCTCACATTTACTTACCCCCCCACCCTGCTCTTACAGTAGGGGGTCCCTGATATTTCCTTTCACCTTCATGTACCTTTCCAGCCAAGAGAGGACGATTTGAGTGGTGGTTACAGAACACTCCCTGAAAGTTCGATTTAGGCTAAACTTTTTTTATGTTCACATTTTTATTCATTTTGTATTTCTTTATAGTAGCATGTCTTGATTTAGAACACAGATGACATAAACAAGAAGGCGTGTCTGGATAGCCAGTGCTCCCTGATACAATGCTCTTCCATTTGACATAGTGTGGAATTGTGTACAGCATTCCATTTTAATACCTCTTCCTCTGTTCATTCTTACTTCCACTGTTTCTAATGTCATTAATTACTTCTGTTGTTTTCTTTAACAATTTTGCAAGAAGTTTGTCTAGTTCAGTGTTTTGCAAGCTGTTTTCAGAATACTAGAAAAGGGCAAATAAGCTTGGGAAATTGTACTAACACCCTTCTCCAGGATTCAAAGTATATATTAACATAAGAAAAGGCCTGAGAAGTTCTCAACTGAAAGGGAAAATCTTTTGAAGTCTATTAGTAATCAAAAGAACTTAAAAATAAAGAACTTATTTGTATAAAAGTAGACTTTTTCTTGGCACAGTTATTAATACCCTCTGGGACAAATTTCAATTTTTTTAACACCAGTTTGCGAAGTGCAATCTGTTTCATCAACACTGTTATTTAAATAAGGAGGTTTGGAATTGGTTCATTCAGTTCATTCCTCTTCTTTCTTATTTTTTTTTCTTACATATATTTAATTTTGTTTAACCTTTTTAAAGGAATCTTTTCTTCTTTTTACAATTTAAAAATTGTTTAGTTCATTAACTTTTATGTTTATCAGGGGAAGCAGTTAAAGCTACGACCGTGTCTCTGAATCTACCTTTGAACAAACCTGATGGTTTTGATGTTCAGCAACCTCTTCATTGCTATTTTACAAACTGTTTGTTTTTAAGTTTTTTTAATCTTAATTTTTAAAGAAAAAGTTTTAAAATTTCTACTCTCATGCCTTTTTCCAAAGATTTATTAATTTCAGTTTTGTCATATAGTTTAATTAGAGTACATGATCTATATTCAGTTTTTTTGTTTGTTTTGAGACAGAGTATTACTTTATTGCTCTCAGTAGAGTGCAATGACATCACAGCTCACAGCAACCTCCAACTCCTGGGCTTAGGCAATTCTTTTGCCTCAGCCTCCTAAGTCGCTGGGACTACAAACTGCTATTTTTTTGTTGCTGTTTGGCTGGGACCGGGTTTGAACCCTCCACCCTCCGTATATGGGGCTGGTGCCCTACCCACTGAGCCACAGGCACCGTCGATGATCTATATTCTTTTTTCTAAATTTTGCTTTTTAAATATTCCTGTGACCAATTATGTAATTAGCCTTTTCCATAAGTGTCTTGTTTTTGGCCATTTTGCTGAATTCTTGAATTCATATTTCATGTGTATGTTAAAAAAGATGAATTCTCTGTTTCTAGATTATCAAGATGAATATGTTTTAATTCATTTCGTTTTTCTTTTCAAAATCTCTGCTGTTCTTATTTTTGCCAGCTTGACCTATTATAAACAGGGGAAGGCGGGCTGACTTTTCTGTGTTTGATTTTTTCTCCTCTTTCTGGAGATTTTTGCAGTATTATTCAGCTATTTACTCTCTAGATATTTTACCTTTCCAAAATATAAAATTTTGAAAGTAGTAAGAAGTAGGTATTTTTACCTGCTTACTGTTTTTTTTTTTTTTTTAAAGTTAAAGTCCAAGACAATTAGTTTACCTTTATTATTTATTTATTTATTTATTTATTTATTTATGTTTTGAGACAGAGCCTCAAGCTGTCACCCTGGGTAGAGTGCTGTCGCGTCACTGCTCACAGCAACCTCCAACTCCTGGGCTCAAGCGAGTCTCCTGCCTCCGCCTCCCAAGTAGCTGGGACTACAGGCACCCGCCACAATGCCCAGCTATTTTTCGGTTGCAGCCGTCATTGTTGTTTGGCAGGCCTGGGCTGGATTCGAACCCGCCAGCTCAGGTGTACATGGCTGGCGCCTTAGCTGCTTGAGCCACAGGTGCCAAGCCAACCTTTATTATTTTTTATTTTTGGTTTTACTTGATATGCATGAACATATTCTGTTTGGGTTTTTGTTTTTTAGTCTTTCCATGTCATTTCATTTTAGGTATATTTACCAAAAGCGACAGAATTACAGTAGAACGTCTGTAAGTTGACCACCCAAGGGACTGTAACAGACTGGCTGTTGACATACAGAGGTGGTAACATAAGGAATCAGGCCTGCTGTGCTGGTATGTTCCTGTAGTGCACATCCGGGCTGTGAAAATCAGGGCAACTTAGGGAGGTGGTCAGTGGAGGGAGGTGTCAGCTGTGGAGGGTCTACTGTAGGTATTTTCTTCTCAGGTCTGAGGCTCTTTCCTTTGGACAGAAAAATAAAAATGACTTATATTTATTCATTGCCATAATTATCATGTTTGATCTTATTATTTTATGCTTCGATTTTTCATTATTATTTGCTTTATTTTCTGTATTTTGCAATAATTTTTTAACTTTTAGTTTCTATAATGATTTAAGAAGCCACTGTTGCTCACTGTGAACATAAAAATAGATTTATAACTTCTTTGTTGTTATGAAAATTGTGAAGATGTACATTTTCTTTTAACATTTCTTGGTTCTTCGTTTTGAATTCAGGAGCTTTTACTCTAATTTTTAGTCTTTATGTTTTCATCTGGTTAAAAAATCATGACCAGCCTTCTTTATTGCATTTTGTTCTTGAATTAATCCCGAGTCTAAGGCATTTATAGAGCTCTGCTCGAGCAGTGTTTGGGGCCCTGTTCCCTTGTGTGCTTACACATGGAAGACAGGGTGAAACCAGCTTGGCCTGTTTGCTGTTCAGAAAATTCGACACATCCATTTCTCAGTTAGATACAGTGGAGCAAGAAGTGAAAAAATAGTCTGCCAGAGTCACTGGATACTGACGGTAAAGTCCGATCATCTAAGGATTAATTACATTCATGTGTTTTATTTCTTATTTCTTTCTTTTTTTTTTTTTTTTTTGAGACAGAGTCTCACTCTGTGCCATCATTATAGCTCATAGCAACCTCAAACTGAAGTGATTTTTTTTTTTTTTTATTAAATCATAGCTGTGTACATTAATGCATTTATGGGGTACAATGTGCTGGTTTTATAAACAATTTGAAATACTTACAACAAACTGGTTAACATAGCCTTCACTGTACTTTCTTAATAATTGCGTTAAGACATTTATACTCTACACTTAGTAAATTTGACATGTACCCTTGTAAAATGCACCATAGGTGTGGTCTGACCAATTACCCTCCCTCTACCCATTCAACCCCCTCCCCTCACTCCCTATCCCCCTTCATCTTGGGCTGTAGTTGGGTTATAGCTTTCATATGGAAGTGTGGGTGCTTATATATTGTTTTCATAGTAGGGCTGAGCACATTGGATACTTTTCTTTCCATTCTTGAGATACTCTACTAAGAAGAATATGTTCCAGCTCCATCCATGTAAACATAAAAGAGATAAAGTCTCCATCTTTTTTTTTAAGGCTGCACATAGCTGAAGATGTTAACAAATGGAATATTTTAACAAATTCTAACCCTGCTCATGGCTGGGAAGAATCAACATTGTTAAAATGTCTATACTGCCCAATGCAATATACAAATTTAATGCAATCCCTATTAAAGCACCACTGTCATACTTTAAAGACCTAGAAAAAAATAATACTTTGTTTTATATGGAATCAGAAAAAAAATCTCATTTAGCCAAGACATTACTCAGAAATAAAAAGAGATCAAGAGGAGTCATGCTGGGAATGGTGCTGGGTGAACTGGCTGGCGACCTGTAGAAGACTGAAACTGGACCCACATCTTTCACCATTAACAAAAATTGATTCTCACTGGATAAAAGATTTAAACTTAAGACATGAAACTATAAAAATACTAGAAGACAGTGCGGGGAAAACACTTGAAGAAATCGGCCTGGGAGAATATTTTATGAGGAAGGGCCCAAGTGATTCTTCTACCTCAGTCTCCAGAGTAGCTGGGACCACAGCTGCCTGTCAGAAAGCCCAGCTAATTTTTCTGTGTTTAGTAGAGACAGGGTCTCACTCTTGCTCCTGCTGGTCTTAAACTCCTGAGCTCAAACAATCCACCTGCCTCAGCCTTTTTGAGTGCTGGGATTATAGGTGTGAGCCACTGTGCCAGGCATTCAAATTTGTTTAAAAGCAAAATATTTTGTTTCCATTCAATTCCATAAAGTTCAAGAAGTTTTAGATTACTGCTTCTCAGCTGGGGGAGGTTTTGCTACCCAGGGTGCATGTGGCTTGTCTGGAGGTGTTTTCTGCTTGCTGCAGCTCTGGGGAGGGAGTAGGGTGGAGCAGGGAGGAGGTGGAGAGGCGCTGGAGGCAGCTGGTAGGTAGAGGCTACAGATGCTCCTACACCCTACAAAGCCCGGGACAGCCTCCCACGGGGAAGATCTGGAAGCCAAGGGAACAGGTTCCCAGGGAGGCCACCAGTGCCTTGACTGATACCTGCAGGGGCCAGAGTGAATCCCTTGGAGACTTCAGCAATACACTTTCTCTGATTGTTCCCTGGATGCAGATTTGGGATTGCAGGCTTCACAAGCTGTGTGCTAATGTCTTCAGTCAAATCAAAATGACGGAAACTTTTCCCACACTGAAAGAAAGTTCTCCGGGGGACTGCCTTTCAAACCTACAGTTTTTAAGGCTCTGTTCTCAGAAGCTCAATCAAAACGGTACATAAATACTGTTCCTTCAAGAAGGATATTATAGCAAGTTTCATTTCTTTATTTTTATTTTTTTCTTTTTATTATTATTTTTTAATTAAATCAGAGCTATGTACATGAATGTGATCATGGGGCACCATACACTGGTTTTACAGACCGTTTGACACATTTTCATCACACTGGTTAACATAGCCTTCTTAACACAATAACTACGAAAATGCCAGGAAGGCTATGTTAACCATTTCTTTATTTTTAAAAGGTAAAATCTAAGGTTAGGGTATTGGAGCAATTCTTTTAACTGAACTAAATTTTTAGGTTACCCTTGGTTACATAATGATTTATTCTTGTTAAATGGGAAAATGCTCAACCCAGCCTCCAGCTGCCGTGATCGAGGCATCTCAGGTGCTTCTGGACTGGCATCTACTCCCCATTTCTGTCCTCGTACTTCAAGGGGGTTCACGACCCTGCCCCCCACCGTGTCCTGTCTGCAACACTAAGGCTTGTTAGAAATGGAGGTTTTCTGGGTCCACCAGACTGACTGAATCAGACTCCTGTTTCCAGGGAGTTCAGGTGATTCATGTAAACATTAAGGTTTTCCCCTCTTTTGGTCTCGACTTTATTTACATTTCCAATGATCTGTTTTATAAAATGGAAAATTGTGTAAGCTACCTCCAGTTCCTTTAGACATAGGAAAAGGCAATCATCTTCTGTGTCTGAACCAAGTTAAGTATTATCTGATTTATAAAAGAAATGCACGTACATGCTTGCAGAAACTCAGGAAAGTATAAGGAATTTAACCACAGCTGACCTTTGGTGACTACCTTTTTGCTCCTTTTCTATGCATATGTGTACATATATATTGTAATTTTGTTTTGCCTTTTTAAATTTATTTTTATTTATTTTTATTATTTTTGTTTTATTATAGATAAAAATATGCACCATAGATGTGGCCCCACCCATTACCCTCCCTCCCCCTAAACCTCCCCCCTCCCTTCCCCTTCCTTGGCCCTTTTCCCCATAGTCCTGTGTTATAGTTGGGTTATAGCCTTCATGTGAAAGCTATAGTTTAGCTTCATAGTAGGGCTGAGTACATTCAATACTTTTTCTTCCATTCCTGGGATACTCTGCTAAGGAGAATATGTTCCAGCTCCATCCATGTAAACATGAAAGAGGTAAAGTCTCCATCTTTCTTTAAGGCTGCATAGTATTCCATAGTATACAGGTACCACACATTCTAAGGAGAAAGGGCGTCCCTTTCTTTTGTGCTTATCTCTAGATGATTGTTTTCCCCTTGGGGACTTTGACCTGCCCAGGAGGACCCACCCCTACCCTCTTGGGGTGTCCTGGGTCACCAGGCCTCTCTTCACCGTTCACCTCCCCTCCTGTGTGATGGAATGTTTGGAGCTTTCTCCGGAAAGCTGCCCCTTATGTTCTCCGTTCAGGTAGGAACCCCATTTATAGATCTGTTCTGCTACCCATTCTCTTTCCTTTTATGTTCTGCCTTTTTATGAACAACCTGCCTCTAAAGAGCTTTGATCATCCAACCTGAGCTGCTCTCATGAGCTCCTAATAAGCCTCTTCTCCCCAGCCTCCCTTCCCTGACTCAACTCTGAATTCCCAGACCATCTGCCTCTTGACCGTACATTTGGCAAACACACATCAGACCTGTGTGACATCTAGATTCTTCTCCCACACCTGCTCCGAGGCTCTCTGTGGAGTCTCTTCTTAGCAGTAATTTATAGCATTCCTCTACAGCATATGTGGCGCCGCATTCATCTCTGTTAGGTGGGCTGAAGGGCTCTGCAGCCACAGTTAGTACTTGGTACCAGCCCCACTTCCTCAGAACACCCTGTGTGATTCCGCCCCTTCCTTTGTGCAAGTCACAAGGCTCCCTATAATTTCACGTAGATGCCTTCTTCTAGCATGAAAAATGGAATGTCACTATGATGGAAGTCTCCAGAAATGCATTATTTCATCTAAAATTATGAGATAATATAAAATGACGAACCATCAAAGTTATACCACGTGTTGGCAGGACTCCACCCACTGCAGGTTTCCCACTTAAATTTAGATGAAATGAGACCATTGTAGTAGAGAGAGTCCCCGGGTGATAAACAGGATGGGTTCTGTAGTTTTGTTCGTAAGTTGAATTTGCATGTAAGTTGGGATAGGTACATTTACCTATTACCTGTAATAGCCTCTGTTCGAGTTGTACGTTGGTCAGATGTTTGTAACTCAGGGACTGCCTGTGTCCATTTTCTCAACCTAAAAGCGAGCACTCAAGGAACTTGAAATGCTATCACGGGTGTGAACATGAAAGGCACCACGGGAAATGGACTTGAAGAGAGAAAACAACCACCTCAGGATCTAGGAGAAAACACGCCCAAACAGCACAGGCTCCCAGAGGTGGAGGGATTTGTTTTGAGCAATAGTATTTTCTCAGCGATTTCTTTTTTCTTTTCCGTAAGTTGTTTGCCCTTAAGTGGGACTTTCAGCTCCTTGCTGCACCGAGGTTCCTAAGTGAGATTTGTAGAAGGGAGGAGCAGAGATGTGTGAGTGAGACAAGATCTTCTTTTTTTTTTTTTTGAGATAGTGTCTCACTCAGAGATTCCCGGCATCACAGCTCACAGCAACCTCAAACTACTGAGCTCAAGCAATCCCCCTGCCTCAGTCTCCCGATTAGCTAGGACTACAGGTGCCACAAAACCCAGCTAGTTTTTCAATTTTTAGTAGAAATGGAGTCTTGCTGTTGCTCAGTCTGGGCTCGAACTCCCAAGCTCTAGTGATCCTCCTGCCTCGGCCTCTCAGAATGCTAGGATTACAGGCATGAACCACTGCTCCAGGCCGTGAGACATGATCTTTAAAATCATCTGTTTGTAGATATGCCCTTCTTCTGACATTGCTCTAAAGTTCCACTTGGGAGTAATAAAAGATCACCCATATGAACTCCTTATTAAGTCATAATTTCATCTGGACAAATTCAGATTTTCTGGCAGTGAGCTTTTTTTTCATTTCCCAGACTGCAGTTCTTCCCGTAGCACACCACGCTTGCCTCAGGAGAATCAGATTCCTCCCAGAGTCCTCCCAATTAACCCATTGCTTAGGGCTAGGGAGTCCACAGGGCCTGACACTCACAGGGAGGACGTTGGCACATCTGCCTTCCATAGCTCAGGTATGTTGGTTTCCAGCCAAGGACATGATTTGTGTCACAACTACAGAGGCCGTTGTTCTCACAAACAATGTTGGGACAGCTCCCAGGCCTCCAGGAGGGGTGTTTATAATGCAGCCCCTTGCACTTTGTGTACAGTGGTCAGTATAAGTTAATAACGGTAGTGTTATGTTGTCCTTGTGTTTGAAGTACAGGAAGGACTATTTCCCAAACCAGCCTCATAGATCATTTAAAATTTATGCTTCATTTAAAATACAAAATACAAATCAAAATACAAAATACAAATCAAAATAATTGCTCTGTGTCCAGAAATGACTGCCCAACTTGCAAGTTTATTAATTGATCATTTTCTTTACATATTTTATGGGCAATGGCATACTTTTTGCCAGTGTCATGGCATAGGAACATTTAACTCACATTATTCCACAGCTTGGCCTTGGTGAAACCCAATGACCAATGTATTTTTTCTTTTTTTTTTTTTTTTTTTTTTTTTTTTAGAGACAGAGTTTCACATTATCATCTTCTGTAGAATGCGGTGGCATCCTAGCTCACAGCAACCTCCAACTCCTGGGCTTAGATGATTCTCTTGCCTCAGCCTCCCAGTAGCTGGGACTACAGGCGCCCACCACAACGCCCAGCTATTTTTTGTTGCAGTTTGGCCAGGTGCCAGCCACATATACTCGTCATCCTGGGTATATGTGGCTGGCACCCATAACTGAGCCACAGGCGCCGCCCCACAATGTATTTTTCATTCAGCATGATGCATACCAACAACTTCAATTGGGTGCAGGGCTGAAGAAAGAGTGCCATGTTCTATCTCTTCAGCAATGATGTGGGCTAATTAAGAGATTAAAGGGTATTGATGGTGGAATATTACCCTATATACTCGAGTATAAGCCAACTCCCCCTATTTTACCCTAAAAACTAGGAAAACTTAGTGACTCGAGTATAAGCCGAGGTGGAAAATGCAGCAGCCACTGGTAAATTTCAAAAATAAAAATATATACCCAAAACAATTACAATAATTGAGGGATCAGTAGGTTAAATTCTTTTCAATATTTATTGCTA
>CAUYPK010028359.1:0-12098 GCA_963574355.1 Loris lydekkerianus | reverse complement strand
CCCAGCCCAATTTCTTCAAGGGTTTCCCCTGCACTCTCTTCTA
Organism: Loris lydekkerianus; assembly: GCA_963574355.1. Taxonomy (NCBI): domain Eukaryota; kingdom Metazoa; phylum Chordata; class Mammalia; order Primates; family Lorisidae; genus Loris; species Loris lydekkerianus. The sequence goes on along the minus strand of CAUYPK010028359.1, from coordinate 12,055 downwards.
GTATTTTTATAGTTTCATGTCTTAAGTTTAAATCTTTGATCCAGTGAGAGTCTATCTTGGTTAATGGTGAGAGGTGTGGGTCCAGTTTCAGTCTTCTATAGGTTGCCAGCCAGTTCACCCAGCACCATTTGTTAAATATAGGAATAGGGAGAAGGGGGGAAGGGTGGGGAGGGAGGGGGAGGGATTAAAGGGAGGGAGATTGATGGGATTACACCTGCGGTTACAGGTGTAATTTACAAGGGTATTGTATTGTAAAACTTGGTAAATGTGGAATGTAAATGTCTTAGCAAAATAACTAAGAAAATGCCAGGAAGGCTATGTTAACTAGTATGATGAAAATGTGTCAAACGGTCTATGAACCAAGTGTATGGTGCCCCACGATCATATTAATGTACACAGCTATGATTTAATAAAAAATAAATAAATAAATAAAGGGGATTTTTCCATAGCACTATTTTTCTCTTTTTCTTTTAAAAAATTTGAATAGATTGAAGGGATACAAGTTCCATTACACGTTTATGCTGTTAAAGCTCATCCTAGAGAGTAGGGCCTTAGAGACTTCTCTTTTACTGTTTCCCCAAGGCCAGGAACTTCTCCCACCTGTTCGCCAGGTAAATTGCCCTAAATCCTCTCCTTACACACTTTTGGTGTTTTTTGTTACTTCTCTAGTGAATATTAGCATTCTTTTCTAGATTATCTGTTTGAATTATGAGACTCTGCTTACTATTAATATTTTGGGTTCTCTCCATGGAGGAAGAACATTCTGTGTCTATTCTATTTCTCCACAGTGCTATTAAAAAATTAAATAAACTTGTTTTACTTTAGAACCTTTTCAATTTACAGAAAACTGAAGATTTAGAGTTCCCATTTACTCACAAAACATTCTTCCTTATTATTAACATCTTCCTTGAGTCTGTACCTATGATCAAACTAATGGACCAACATTTGATATATTTTTATTAACTAAAGTCTGTATTTTATTTAGATTTTCTTAGCTCTTATTTATGTAATTTTTCTGTTCCAAGTTACCACCCGGGATGCCACCCTACATTCAGTTGTGATGTATCGTTAGTCTGTGGACTGTGACAGTTTGTCAGAGTTTGTTTGTTTTCAATGATCTCAACCATTTTAGGAGGACTGGTAGGCATTTTGAAGAATGTGTCCATTGGGAGTTGTTCATAGGCTATTTTACAAGACAGTGGATAAGTCTGGGAAACTCTTACTGCCTCAGGAACTGTGACATGTACCTAATGATCTGAAACATTTGTACAACATTACAGCACAGATACAAGATAGGTCTTGTCTTGTTGGTGTGGCTACGAACCCAGTGATAGGCATATATTTCTGTGTCCATGCCATTTATGAGAAAACTCATCAAAATGGTAAGTAACTATGTCAGATCACACAGAATTCATGGCCAAAAAGACTTCTTGAGGCTCTGAGTATGGATCCAGGATGCTCTGCATCTTATATTTGCCTTCCAGCCCACATGCTCTTGACCCCACCACAACCTTCCCTTTACAGACAACTTCCCAAACCCAAACCTGGTTAAAGGCATGCAGTATCAAGGTCCTTTACTCTGTTGATTTTAATCCAAATAGTATCACTGAATCTAACAATCCTGTTAACCAGAAAAATGAGGGCTCTGGGATAACATTAAATTTAAACTGGATATATCTTATCAAAATATCATGGTCTGGGCTTGTCAGCAGGTGAAATGTTTTTGAGATACTTTTATTTGAATAGAATCACTTATCCTTAGGCCGATAGCACCTGTTTTCATATTTCTTCCTGTCTGTGTGGAGGCAGGGTGAACTTGTCCAGACCGATTATGAGCATTTTCCCCATCATTGTTTATCTGAGACATATTTTGAGGAAAAGAGCATATTCCCTATGTTGGTACACCTAATATTCCTGCTTCTGGAACATCCTCCATAACCTGGAATCCATCTTATCAGTGTCAAAAACCTTCCTTAAGAATGAAGACTATAAATTGACCTGCTTTATTCCATTATCAAATGCCACATTCTGCAGTTTGCAGGTAATTGGTCCTATTAAACCTTCTAGGGAGATTCTTTTCAATCCACTGTATGTAACATGAGCCTGCTGACCCTGCACACTGGTTATGATGTCTTGTGTGAGAATCTACTGTCTGTCGTCTTTAATTCTACATTTTAAGAGTGGGGCTGTCCCTCTTGTTCATTACTGCAGCCCCAGAGCAGGTCCCTCTACCCCACACGCCCAATAAACACATTTGAAATAAAATAAACTTGTATAAATCATAGATATCATTTATATTTCTGTTCTTGGTGTATAATTGAAATATTCCAACTATTTGAAACAAACTTTAAAAAATGTCTCCCAGGCTAAATCAGTGGAAACATGCCTATTGTGACAACTAAGCCATTTTGAATGAATAGGTAAATATTCTACTGTGAAGACTGTCCTATTCTCAAGGCTAGATGAAGGCAAACGTAGATGCAGAGACATCCTGCTGTGTGAACAGCTACCAACTGATGGGGGAGAATCCAGAGGCCCTTCACACTTGCTTATCTTTATTACAATAGAGAACAGATTGTATTATGTTCTTTGACTCAACTACAAGTACCCTTCTTAATAGTAATTCCTATACTTGAATAGAGAATAAAACTGATTTTATGTGAGTAGAAAATGGATGCCCATGAAGAAGCTGTTTGGGGGCCATGAACCAGGGACTTTGAACCTTCAATTCTTCTTGCAAGAACAACTCTTATGGATTTGCTTCTACAGTGAATAGGCATGTGGAATATGTCAAGTCAGGGAGGAACATACTTGTCAACACTATGACTTAGAACAGTTGGGCCCTTGCCTCTTGCTGATACATAGGTTAATCCCGTCATCCATGTGTCCTCTTGGTTAAAAGCCATGTTTCCCAAAACCAGAGATGTTGGCGTGGATGTGGAGAAAAGGGAACACTTCTACATTGCTGGTGGGAGTACAAACTAATTTGTTCCTTTTGGAAAGATGTTTGGAGAATCATCCAGATTCTCAGAGATCCAGAAATAGACCTGCCATTTGATCCTATAATTCCCCTATTAGATATATATCCAGAAGACCAAAAATCACATTATAACAAAGATATTTGTATCAGAATATTTATTGCTGCCCAATTCATAATTGCTAAGTCATGGAAAAAGCCCAAGTGCCCATTGACTCATGAATGGATTAATAAATTGTGGTATATGTACACCATGAAATATTATGCACCCATAAAGAAAAATGGAGAATATACCTCATTCATGTTTACATGGATAGAGTACATGGATGGAGCTGGAAAAAATTCTTCTTAGCAAGGTATCTCAAGAATGGAAGAAAAAGTACTCATCCAATGTACTCAGCCCTAATATGAAACTAATTTATAGCTTCTATACAAAAGCTATAACCCAATCTCAGCACAAGAATATGGGGAAAGGGGCAAGGGAGGGCAGGGGAGAGGGGAGGATGGGTGAAGAAAGGGTAATTAGTGGGTCCACACCTATGGTGCATCTTAGAAGGGTATAGGTGAAATTAACTAAATGTAGAATATAAAAGTCTGAACACAATAAGTAAGAAAATGCCATGAAGGCTATGTTAACCAGTTCGATGAAAATATTTCAAACTGTATATAAAACTAGCACATTGTATCTCATGATTGCATTATTGTACACAGCTATGATTTAATAATGATAAAAAAAAGCCATGTTTCCTTTTCTTGTAAGTGACATGCAGTTGGGCATAAGTTTACCCAACTAGGACATCATCTCCTAGTCATTGGTTAACAATCAGAATAGACCTATAATTTTAAGTTAGGGACACAGCTGTGGGCTCCCAAACACACCCAAAGAAGTCATATATGCAAACTCGGTTCCCACAGCCAACCTATTGTTCATGCATTTTCTGAGGACTTTTTCTTCTCTAAATCCCGAACTTCTATGGAAACCTCCCTAAATTCTCCTGAGACTGATTCCACGAATATATTCTATACCAATCTCTGTTCTGTTGTGGCATCTGTTCCAGCTGGGACACTATCTTCTGCAATATATATTTTTTAATTTCAATTCTATTTTCTTTCTATTTTATATGGTTTGATGTTTTCTTTATTTAACTCTTTCTTCCATCTGGATCATAAGCATGTTAGAATTTTACTATCTTTTTCGGCAATAAATTACACATTAATAGAATAGTTATAGCTTGTGAGAAGAAGTTATTTGTGATTTGCAATTAGAGAGATTTTAATCAAGTTTACCATTCTTAAAAAGTCTGTTTTGCATATAAATAAGGACCTCTAAAAATCGATCTGTTTTGCTCAATTATAAAATGCTTCATTTAGAAGCCTAAGGGTAATTTATTATACTGAATCAGAGAAAAGGAAGATGTATTGCATTATGGTTAATCTTATCAAATGGCTGCTATATTTAATGACAATGTCTGTTTATCATAATTATTATAAGTTGTCTAGGTTAATAAAATCAGAAGACCTATGTGAGATTTTTAAATTCTAAATTTATTATTTACATACCATTACAGATACCAGCTGTCCCTCTCGGATATGCTGTAGTTCTGTGTGTTTGATTTCTGCTGAGGTGACTAGAGGAATTTGTGCCTCACAGACACACCGGATTATAAATCCAGGCCCCTCAAAATTTCTACAATTAAATATGTAGAAAATAAAAATATGGAAGAGGAAGAAAATAACACATACCAGCTTTGACGTATTTGAGAAATGTTCTATAAATTCTTTCTTCCATCACTTAAGATGTTATTTCTAGACATGGTAGATTCAACAGGAAAGAAAGAGAAAAATGCCTGCTCTCCTACAATCTCATAAGTGATGGGATGTCTGTGTGTGCGCCTGCATGTATGTATGTGAGTGTGCATATGAGTATGTGTGATGGGAAAGGTATTACAACCTCACGTGTCTGTCTTTGTCTCCAAAAACATCCTTTTGGAGCAAGTGTATCTTTGTATAAATTTAAAATTGAAGAAACTGAAGCTAAAAGAGGTAAGGAGTCTGAAGTTTTACACTGACAAAAGAGCTCTATTTTAAATTCATCTGTATTATATCAAATCTAGCCTTTTCCTACAATGGGCTACTGATGATTCTAACGGTGGAGGTAAACAGAAAAGTGAAGGAAAGTTTTTAAGACTCAGAATTAGAAACCTGTAGTTTTCTTCTTGGCTTTTATGGACAAGGAAATTTTTTATTCATCATTCAAAAAAAGACAACAGTCCCTTCTGTGTCTGCCTTACTGTGAGGCTAAAAGTTTCCAGAATTATATCCATATATCTACACAAATTTCATGGTTTCTCCAGAAACACACACATATTAAAAGTAACAACCATGAAAATGGCAAGATTACATATGACCCTGTAATCCCATCACCAGGTAAGAATCTGAAAAAAGGGAGTTTAGTGTATCCACAAGACATTTGCCCTCTTCCATGTTTATTATATTGTGTATATTATTCACAATAGCCAACATTTGGAATCAACCTAAGTGTCCATCTACAGATGAATGGATAAAGAAATTATGGAACATATACCGAATGGAATGTTATATATCCACAAAAGGATAATATATCCACAAAAATCCTGTCACTTGCACCAATACACATAGAACTGAAGAACATTACATTAAGTGAAATAAGCAAGGAACAGAAAGGCAATTCTCTCATGTTCTCATTCAAATGTGGGATCTGAATATTACAGTCTGATTTTTGCAATGCCAGAGTTACAATTCCTAGACAATCCAGGACCACCTTATTTTTTTAATACCTTTATCCTGACAGACATCCATTTACAAAAAAGGGAAAATGTTTTTCTCTCTTGGATGCTTTAACCTCCCTCAGAGACATTGTCTTCTGACTTAGCAAGTTCCTCATTCTCTAGAAACAATATTTCTTCATGCTGGGTGTTCTGTAGCTGACATTTTGATAAATGGAGATATTAAATCATGCATTATATTTCAGTAAGGACTTTACCTGCCATTTTTTTCCCCAGATGCAGATGTATTTTTAAATAGAAGAAGAGAAAATCACCATCAAAGCTTCACTTTGAACAAAATGCTGTCTTTGCCAAAAGGGCTCGGTTATATAACAATTATATATAGTTATATAGAATAGAACTGGCTTTTAAACTAGATGGAAAATTCTGTGACACACTGCTCAGGACCTTGATATTAAGATGATTGCTCAGGGGATATCACCAGGCCCAGAATACAGAAAAGCAACGTCTTGTTCGATTTGTACCTGGTTTGCAGAACCTGTCCAGGGAAAACACTATGGAAATGAAGAGAAGGGAAAGCTAAATGACGTACAGCTGGGGCAGAGACTCAGGGATTTCGTCAGTCTCCTCCATGCTCTTTGTCCAACAGTTTCAATCAGAAACTACATTTTGTAAGCTCCACCTCCTGGACATTCTGCTTAAAGTTCATCCTTCTCCATTACCACTGAAACTACCAAGTTCAGGACCTACCTTCTTTCCAGGGCTCATGCAAAAGCCTCCCAATGGTTCTGTGTGCTTTCAGTTTTGGCCAGTGCAATTCACCCTTGAACCCTGATACCAGAATCATCCTGACTATTAGCAAACACATTGCTATAATTGGTCAATTCTCATTGAATATTAGCCTGGTTGAATATTAGGAACAGTAGGAAAGGTTCTAAAAGCCATTGATGTTTAGGGCCCATCATTAGAGATTCCAACTCCATTAATTTGGAATGCAGCCCAGTTCTTTTTATGGTATATATTACTCCCCTGCCCAATCTGGGAATTCTAACATTAGGACTAAGAGTCACTGATAGAACTCCCTGCAAATGATCTTTGCAGTCTCCCCATCACCTTAACATAGACCATGAGCACCTCCTAGATAAAGCCCCTGCCTGCCTCCATGCCTTTCTCTTCATCAAGAAGCATTCGTCTTTGCCAGTTGGCTGTAGGTTTGCAGTTCATTCTGTTTCCATTGCTACCTTCTGGGAATATTGTCTTCATCTTTCCTGTTCCCTTGCATACCTTTAAGTACCCATGTATATAAAGGCTTCTCCGACGGGCCCCCAGGTCTTATGTTTCTATATAATGTACTGATCACTCCTTTACTGATATTTCACTGATAGACAATTAGGTATACATGTGTGTATATTAGGTATACTAAGTAAACGTGTGTGTTCATAAGTGACATAGTATTAAAAACCACTTTCATGTTCGTTCTGTCTGGGTTCAGCATAGCACCTTATTAACATTCCATGCATTTTTGATAAATGGTAATGAGATGAGTGTTTTGTGATGACTTATAGTGTTAATTTAATAACTTAATGTTTTAGGATAATACAATGAATGTCCATTTGGGAAGTTATAGATATTTGGATGATGAAGGCCTGAGAGATGTAGGATTGGGCACTAAGACTAGTTTCACAAGAAATGTGTCATAGGTTGGCAACAATGAATAGGTTAGGTGAATTTAAGGCCTCTTAGGTCAGAGGCTCTAGGTTCAGTAATGCCTCATGTTGTGCTGTGAAACTGTGCTTTTAATATGCACAACTCATTTCTTCTTATACTAACCTTACATCTGCCCTCTGCAGTAGCCCTTTGGTAAAACCCATTGCTTTGCTCCAGCCTCACAGATTTGACTTTAAAAGCCTTTCTCAATCAGTGGTCTTGTTTCCAAAAAGAACCCGGTCTTGTTCTCAAAGGGAATGGTTCTCAAAGCGTTCTTCCTTGACCAGTGCTGTCAGTGTCACCAGTGTACTTATGAGAAATGCAAGTTCTCAGGTCCCAACTGGAAACCCCTGAATTAGTGACTGCTAAGGTGGGGCCCAGCCATCTCTGGGTTTTAATAAGCCTGTCTGCTGATTCTGATGGATGCTCTAGTCTGAGAACCACGGGCCTAGAGTCCTCACAGCTTAGCCCTTGGACTTCAGAATTAGTGAGCCAGCACAGGTATGTCTATATGAGAATGACCTGAAGAGAATTTTAAACGTGTAGGTTTCAGGGCTTCTTTCTCATATATTCACTTATTTGGTGAGTCTGGAAGGGGAATTTGCAATTTGGAATTTGGAACACATTCCTTTGGGTATCCTCACCTGCATCCAAATAAAGACATGGGTGTTCTCAGAGTTTTTTTCCCAGTTTTTCTTTCTTTCTTTCTTTTTTTTTTTTTTAATTTTAGGTTAATATGAGGATACAAACAACTAGGTTACAATGTTTCCATTTGTTAGGTAGAGTCCCTCTTGTAGTTGTGCCCTGCACTGAAGAGGTGTGCCATATACCCTTACACTGTGCCCCTTAGGTCAGAGTACACCAGTGCAGACAGAATGGGGACTGAAGACCCCATTCTTGGCAAGGGAATGCATGCCCAGGAAAAGGAATAAAATAGAGAAATAAGCTGAGTGAGATGGAATAAAAACAATTTAGCTAGTTTAATTTTAAACCAATGGCTAAATTCTTTATCTGAGCAGTTCCTGCTTTTGCTAGAAGCCTGCCCTATAAGAGATACAGCTTGCAAACACCCCTGCTGGGTCTGTGAACACTCTGAAGAAGAGAATGGTCAGGAATCTGTGTGTAAGGCCCCGGGGAGTGGGGGGAGGGGGAGGATATCAACTAGGCCCTCCAAGCCCAGTCAGCAGTCAAAGCAAATACCCATGTGGGTATTGGTATTATGGCCAGAGCACACAGATTTGTCTTATGAGCCCTAAAACATGGGCAGGGGGACTTGTACTGTAATTAACAGAGGAAGATGCCTCTGGGGTGCAGATCAGAGGAAAATTCTTTCTTCAGAAAAGAATCTCTGAAGATTCTACCTTCAGAGGAGAATGCTGAGGAGTCTACCCCACAGAGGACTAAAGGGCATTAACCTCCCCCAAGGAATCACTGTGTGTGTGACCACAGACAGGAGGCTGCCCTCACACAAGGCTCAGGTCTACTCAGACCCTTAAAATTAATGATTATAGACAGAATAAGAACTATTATAACATGCTTACTCAGAGAAACTGCTGGAATTTTTGTTCCCTCCCTCCACTTACCCTCCTGGCTGAATGAAATAATAGCCTTCAATTAAAGCTTAGTGGAACAAAAACTCAGGGCCATTTGCTGGAACCCCATAAGCTAAGGGTGGTCTCCTGTGTTCACACCTTTGAAAACTCTATTCTGTGTGTCCTATTTATTTTGTCTCTTACAGATTTTAATTTTACTTTTCTTCATTTGCTCACTGCCAGCTCCATAGAGCTTAAAGGACCTTGGGCCTGGGGTGGGACCTCAGCACATCAGTCCAGCTCCCTCCTCCCTTCTCCCCCCACTTCCTTCCCCCTCTCCCCAACTTGAATTGAATTGAGTATTTCTTTTGTGTGGGAGTGTATTAGACCATCTACTGGCTTCATATCAGTATTAAGTACATTGGGTAATTGCTTTTCCATTCTTTTTTTTTTTAATTAAATCATAGCTGTTTACAGTTACACACTGGTAACTAGTGTGACGAAAATGATTTTCCATTCTTGTAATACTTTTCTAAGAAGAATGTGCTTCAACTTCATCCAGGTTAAAATAAAAGATGGAAAGTCTCCATCTTCTTTCCTTCCCTCCCTTCCTTCCTTCCTTCCTTCCTTCCTTTCTTTCTTTTTTTGTTTTTGTTTTTTTGAGACAGAGTCTCACTATGTCACCTTAGTAGAGTGCCATGGCATCACTGCTCACAGCAACCTCAAACTCTTAGGCTTAAGTGATTCTCTTGGCTCAGCCTCCCAAGCAGCTGGGACTACAGGCACTTGCCACAAGGCCTAGCTATTTTTTTGTTGCAGTTGTCATCATTGTTTATGTTTCCTGGGCTGGGTTCAAACCCACCAGCCTCGATGCATGTGGCTGGCGCCACAACCACTGTGTACGGGCACCAAGCCAAGTCTCCATCTTTTGATGGCTGAATAGCATTCCACTAGACCTTCACTTCTTACCACTTACAAAAATTGACTCAAAGTGGATAAAAGATTTAAATCTAAGACAAGAAATGATAAAAACTCTAGAAGAAAGTTTGGAAAAAAATCTTGAGGATGCCAGACTGGGGAAAGATTTTATGAAGAAGATTTCAGTGTCAATCACAAAAACAAAAATAAACAAACAGGACTTAATTAAACTGAAAAGTTTCTGTACAGCTGAGGACACAACAATTAAAGCAAACAGACAACCTTCAGAATGGGAAAGGATAACTGTAAACTATGAATCTGAAAAAGGGTTGATGACTAGAATTTACAAAGGGCTCAAATTAATCAACAACAACGACAAAAAGGACAAACAATCCTGACTATCACTGGGCAAGAGACATGAATAGAAACTTCTCTGAGGAAGACAGACAAATGGCTAACAAACATATGAAAAAATGCTCATTGTCCCTAATTATCAGAGAAATGCAAATCAAATGCAAATCAAATGCCATGAGGTATCACCTAAATCCAGTGAGAACAGCCCACATCACAAAGTCCCAGAGTTACAGATGCTGGGGTAGAAATGGAAAGAAGGGAAGGCTTTTACATTGCTGGTGGGACTGCAAACTAATACAACCTCTGTGGAAAGAATATGGAGAATCATCAAAGAACTCAAATTTGACTTCTCATTTGATCCTGCAATCCCATTGCTAGGCATCTACCCAGAAGAAAAAGAATCATTTTACCATAAGGACATTTGCACAAAGCTGTTTATCACAGTTCAATTTACAATTGCCAAGATGTAGAAATAACATAAATGCTCACCAACCCAGGAATGGATTAACAAGCTGTGGTACATGTATGCCTCTTTCATTTATTACTCCCTTGATTCTCCCTCTACTTCTTCTGAACCTTGCATCATCTCCCTTATAGGGTATAAGATTTCACTGCATGTGAGAATCATTTAAAAAGTAAAACATAAATAAGCAAACAGGGCCAAGCTGTGCTCAAAGTAACTAAATTAGTATCTGAGTGTGGGGTCTGAGTACTGGTCCCCAAATGATGCTAACATCAGCAAAGACACTGTAAATAAGAAACCCAGGCAGAGTGAATGCCATGTGATGTGTTCACCATAGTTAAGTATGAGATTCATCAATTTGGGGCCAGAGGCCATAGCTCTGCTAACTTCAAACCGTAGTATTTAGATTCAGGAGATGACAAATTCCACTCAAGCTCAGTCAATCAGATTTTCACTTGTGGGAACCTGAGCCTTAAGCATGAAGATGACCACATGAACTGATGCTGTATAAGCAGGGTCCCCATATGGCCATGTTCTAGAGAAAAACTCTGTCTCTACAGCTATGCTGGCTTCTGTCCTTGAGACTTGCGTATGTAGCTTTTCTTTTGATTCTGTGAAATACCCTAGTGTTTTTCCAGTGATTATTTTACCTTGAGTATGTAAAGGATGACTTCTTTTTTTTTTTTTTTTTTTTTTTTTTAACTTCTATCCTAAAGAACTTTAATTAAGACACAGTGCCACTGATTGGCTATTTGACCCTGGTCAAGTTATATTATAATTTTAGGCCTTAGTTTCCTTGAGCTGTGAAATGAGGCTAGTGACTTGGATCCAATTTTTTTTTTTTTTTTTTTTTTTTGAGACAAAGTCTCACTATGTCACCCTTGGTAGAGTGCCATGGCATCACAACACACACCAACTTCAAACTCTTGTGCTGAAGTGATTCTTTTGCCTTAGCCTTTCCAGTAGCTGGGACTAAAGGTGCCTACCACAACAGCCGGCTATTTTTCTTTTTCTTTTATTTTATTTTTTTTAATTGTTAAATCATAGCTGTGTACATTAGTGCAATCTCCTGTACCCATTCTAAGATGCACCATAGATGTGGCCCCATCCATTACCCTCCCTCCACCAAAACCTCCCCCCTCCCTTCCCCTTCCTTGGTCCTTTCCTCATAGTCTTGTGGTATAGTTGGGTTATAGCCTTCATGTGAAAGCTATAATTTAGCTTCATAATAGGGCTGAGTACATTGGATACTTTTTCTTCCATTCCTGAGACACTTTGCTAAGAAGAATATGTTCCAGCTCCATCCATGTAAACATGAAAGAGGTAAAGTCTCCATCTT
>CAUYPK010028356.1:0-15575 GCA_963574355.1 Loris lydekkerianus | reverse complement strand
CTCTTTAGAGGACAATTTAAACCATTCACATTAATTCAGAATATTGATAAGCCTTTCGAGAGTCCGGTGGACATTTTTAATTCTTTTGCAACTGTGGAAGTTGGAATTTGATCAAAAATGTTTTGGGCGGGTTTACTTTTGTGGTGGGGGATTATGTTGGTCTTTATGGAGGATAGGTCTAAGAATGTCCTGGAGAGCTGGTTTAGTTTTGGCAAATTTCTTCAACATGTGAATGTCATTGAAGTATTTAATTTCTCCGTCATAAATGAAGTACAGGATCCTGGGTTGAAAGTTATTTTGTTTTAGGAGATTAAAAGTCGATGACCATCCTCTTCTAGATCGAAAAGTTTCAGCTGAGAGATCTGCAGTTATTCTAATATTCTTCCCCTTGTAGGTAATAGTTTTCTTTCGTCTGGCAGCTTTCAGAATTTTCTCCTTCATGTTAACTTTAGTGAAACTGATTATGATGTGTCTGGGGGATGTCTTACTCAGGTTGAGTCGTGCTGACGTTCTGAAACTGTCTGCTATCTGAATTTCGGAATCTCTTGGCATGTCTAGAAAGTTCTCCTTCATAATCTCATGGAGAAGAGACTCTGTGCCTTGTGAAGCCACTTTGTAGCTTTCGGGGATCCCTATAAGACAAATATTGGTTTTCTTCTAATTATCCCAGAGCTCTCTGTGAGAGTGGTCTGTTTTTGCTCTCCATTTCTCTTCTTTTTTGAGGGTTTGGGAGCGTTCGAAAGCTTTGTCTTCAATGTCAGAAATCCTTTCTTCTGCTTGCTCCATTCTGTTACTGGGGGATTCTACTGTGTTTCTCAGATCTTTGAGGGATACAACTTCTTGTCTCAATGTGTCAAAATCTTTGGTCATTTGGTCTTTGAATCCGTTGAATTCTTGAGATAACTTTTGGAATTCTAATTCAATCTTATTTGCTATCCAGATCCTGAATTCAATTTCTGACATCTCAGCTGGCTGTTTGTGCACGGGGTTTTGTGCTGTTTCTGCCCCATTGATCCTTGGTGGAGTTGATCTGCTCTGACTATTCATATTGCCAGAGTTTTACTGTTGAGTTCGCCTCATGATTGCTTTTCACCATTGCCTCTGGGCGTCCTCAGAGTTGGGGAGGTGTCTCTCCAAGATTAGACCCTAGCAGGATCACTCTATTGTTACTAGATGTTTGTAGGGAGTTACCCTGTGTAGTTCCTCTGGGGCTGCTCTAGCTAGAGAGTTCTGGTTGTGGAAGCAGCTCCGGTGTGTGACACACCCAGATCCAGTAACAGGGCTGGGGGTGGTGCACACGGTTCTGGGAGTATCTGGCTCCCAGTGACTTTGGCACAGAGAGCTCAAGGCTCCAGCAGTCTCTGGACAGGAGAAAGAATCTGCACAGAGGCAGGGAGGGCTCCAGAGGGCACGGAGCTACCAGAGTCCCTGGCCAGATGAACGGGCTACTGTGTAGGCTGGGAGGACACAGGGTTGCGTGGCTCCCACAGTTCCTAGTCAGGGAATGCGGAGGCCTGATGGGTGCGGGTCATTGGTCGGGGGTCGCTGCACAGCTCTTATGGAGGTCTGCGTGGCGCCAAGCCCAGGAGTTTGAGGTTTCTATGAGCTGTGATGTCACGGCACTCTACCCAGGGTAACAGTCCAAGGCTCCAGTGTGCCAAAACCATCTCACTCTGCCCGTAAGGATTAAGGCTGTAAGGCAGCTCAGACCCCGCCGTTAGCCTGTTCAGTGACTAGGTTGCTTTGTCCTGCCCGATCCTTGCTCTGGGACCCTGAGGGTGGAGCTTTCCAGGGCAGTTCTTTCACAATGGCTTCGTGCACCCAGCTCATTGGCTCAGTCTGGGGCCCCAGACAATGCCCAAAGTTCTCCACATTCCTGCTCAAGCTCTCCCCAAGGCAGTTCAACTCAGTGTCAAGTCCAAGAACACCAAAACAGTTCACAGGTAAGGCCCTTCTGGTTTGCAGTCTCACTGCTGCTTGTACTCATGGTTGCTGGCGTGATTAGGTCGATCAAATACACACAACCACTTGGCAGTTCTCCACTGTTTTTGTCCTCCTCTTGGGGTCCAGAAGTCCCTTGTTGGCTCCCTGTATCCTCAAAGGGATGATTATAGGCAGATCCCAGCAGCCAGACATGCCTGGAGTCCTGTCTGCCCAGACTTGCTGTGCCCAGTTGAAGGGAAGCTGTTACTCGGCCACCACCTTTATCCTCTGCACTTAAACTTTCTTTCATTTACAACTAGGAAGAAAGTTAGGCAAATGCCAACCAGTCAAGTGTTCAAAGATAAAACATTGTGGCAGGAAGTCTTTTACTTTTGGCTATTCTTTTCATTTTTGTGATAAAGTGAAATGAATCCTCTAACTAGAATGGTAAATTTGGTCTTGAAATGTAATCTTGTATGTTTGCAATAGTGCTCACTTTAAAAACTGATCACTTTGCCTATTCAATACTGTTTATTGGTGCATGCAAGCTCACCTCTGTTATACTCTTGCTTAAAATTTCATAGTAACTCCCCCCTTCCTTTATGGTAAAATCAGAATTTTCCCAATGCAAGATAAATCTCCCTAATAAACAGCCCTATCTCTCCATGCTCTCCCAACCATGCTCCCTGATTGCCTACCTTGAATTCATCAGGTTCTCATGAGAAGCCAAGTGGTGAGTTCTGCAGAACACAATTCCATCCAATGCTCTTCCTTCCTACTTTTGCTTTATTCTTACCTATCCCTTTGTCTCCTCTTTAACTCTGACTCCTGCTTCAAGATTACACTGGTTATACTCTTTCAGGAAGCTTCCACTCCTTCCCAACCCCCGTTACTCTTTTCACACTATTCTGTGGGATTACTATTGCTTCAGAATCTTATGCTCATGAAAAAAATCAAAATTTCTACCTTCAGGAAATCATGAATTTCACTATATGTCATTACTTTCTAACATGGGATCTGCTGCCAAGAAAAAGTGGGGAACTGTCCTTCTGAAGTTTTCTGGCAAAACTGCAGTTAATGCGAGTTTAAAAGAAAGAATATGTTAGAGTAAGAAAAATTCTTTAACAGAGCACAAGAGGAAGAAAAGGCCCATCTAGTGTTCTAACAAACATGGGTACGATAAGCATAAAAGATATACAAATGAAAACAATACTGCATCATTTTATACCTTTGGGAAAACACTCTTGGAATGTCATTATTGACCATTAATGGTTAAAATAGACATCCTTATTTTGTTGGAGACAACAGAATTTGGTAGAACACTTTCAAGGAAAAAGAAAATAATGGTGGATAAACTGGAAAATATTCATATTGTTGATCTCCATAATCTCTCTTCCAACATCTGGAATGCACAGTTACCTCAAAACAAAACAAATTTTTCTCTGGACCAGTTCTTAGGGATTGTTCTTTCTCAACAGGTCCCAAGGGATCCCTTGGCTTTCCCTCTCCTTGGGTTGCCACAGCCACTCCTCCTCCTGAGGTCCCAGCACCTTCTGGAACCTTGGTTCCCAGAGAACAATCACAGAGCACATCTGGATCTTCAAAGTGTTCTGATGCACCATCCTCTGAGCCAGAAATGCTCAGCCCAGGACTGTACCTTACTTGGTTTTACTCAGCCCTCCGCAGAGACTTAATCATAGATGTCACCATGTGTGAACAGGAAAACGGGTGGCACAGGACACATTGAGAAGTAATTTTTTGAAGGAAAATGTATTTTACAAAGATGCTCACTGCAATGCTACTTCTTTAGTTTTTAATTTATTTATGTTTTTAATCAAAGTAATGCATACAGTAGTTAAAGGCAAACAGCATCACAGCCACATGAGAAAGAAAAACAATATTCCTTCACTCCATCTTCTCTACTCCTGCCAATTCCTAGCACTGTTCCCTCCAGTATTTCCACATTCCTAAGGATATTTCTCGATGCAGCAATCTTAGATATTACCTATCGAAGTCCTGTTGTGGACTTTCCTTGCCCCATCCTAAGTACATATATATATATACAGGTATGTGTGTGTATATTACAGTATACCACATAGCTATATATAGCAGGATTTATATTATTACAGCTGTATTTGCTCATTTACTTTCTTTTTCCTGAATTTCCTTTCTTTTCCTGAAAATAACTGCTACATTTTTTTCCTTTTGCTTAATTTCTATATACCTATCCTTAATTCTTCCTAAATTGCATAGAAAATTCTTGTTGCTGTTTTCTACATGGTCAAAAACAACAGTTTCCCTGTCAATTCCACTTCTCTTCCCCGAAGCCCTCTCTTCTTTAGCTCTTCTCTCCCCCCAGACCACCACCAATCTCTAGGCACACTGCACAGGCATTCCTGAAAAGAGCCCATCAACCCCACCCTGACGGTCCTTTCCCTTCTCGCACAGACCTCACTTCTTCTCTCTCAGTTTATTCTCCCTTTTGGATAGATTATTATCTTCATTCAGCAACTACCTAATAAGGGCTACATGGGTGGTAAAAGTTTTGAGTCTTGGAATGTCTAGCCTTAAAATGGCTGAGGCAGCCCAGAATGGCTGGGTATAGAACTAGTAAAACATTTAGCATTAGAATTTTCAAAGTTGCCATGGTCTGAATATTTATTCCTTCTAAAACTTATGTTGAAATTTAATCCCTGGTGTGGCAGTAAAGAGAAAGGAGGCTTTAAAGAAGTGACCAGATATTGAGGGCTCTATCCTCACGGACAGACTAATCATTCAAGGACTAATGGATTGATGCCGTGAGCCCCAGCCCCTGGTCTATTGCTTGTCAGGAGCTGGGCATGCAGCATCACTGCCTGAGCTCTGCCTCCCAATCCATCCTCTCTCCCTCTCCAACCCCTACCATGAGAAAAACTGTCTTCCATGAACCTCTCCAACCCCTACCATGAGAAAAACTATCTTCCATGAACCTGGTCCTTGGTGCCAAAAAGGTTCCAATCTGTGACTTGTGAGGAGACAGGCATACAGCAAGAGATGAGGTGGGTGAAAAATCAAAGCTTCATCTGTATTCCCAGCTGCTCCCAGGTCACTTGCAATACTGCTGAGCTCCACCTCTGTCCCGTCCTCCCCACTTCCACAGAAAAACTGCCTTCCACGGAACCACTCCCTGGTGCCAAAAAGTTTGGGGACTACTGGAATGGATTAATTAATGCATTATCATGGAGAACTGGTGGCTTTAATGAAACGAAGAAACCTGAGGTGGCATGTTAGCACACTCAGCTCCCTGGCCAGGTGATACAATGCCCCATGCTGCTTCAGGACACTTCAGGGCCCTCCCACCAAGAAGACTCTCACAGGCTGCTCAACCTGGGCTTCTCAGCCTCCACAAATATGAGAAATTTCTTCTCTTTATAAATTGCTCACTTTTGTACTTTGTTATAAGCAACAGAAAACAGAGTAATAAAAAGATATTTCTTTAAGCTTTTACTGCGTTCCAATAATATTACAATTCTTGCCGTTCTATGTGATAATTACTAAAATTTTTTAGGACTTTCTCTTTAATGCTGGAATGGCATTTAGGCTGATCTTTTTATATTCCTTGCACTGGGAACCCAGTGGGTCTTTTCAACATAAATACATACTTCTTTCAGTTGAGTGAAATTTAATGTCATTATTTTAATTTCCCTTCCCATTCTTTTTCTTTTATTTTGTAAATGTTTCTCTATTTGTTGGATACTGTATACTTCCTGAACAGTTTCTTATCTTTTCTCCCCAATCTCTATGTCTTTTCATTTCTTTTTTCTTTTCCAATTTTTTTAGGTATTTTAGAGAATTGTTTTAAACTTCATTTTCCAACCAGAACCTTTCCTTTCACATTGACTCTTCAGCTCAATTTTGAAAAATTTTGGTGTTCTGTTTCTTTTACTCTTGCTTAATGAATGCAATATTTTCTCTCACCCTTTTAATAAACTTAATTTTTATGTTTTCTTTTAATCTTCAGTATCTGTATTTCCACCAAATTTACTTTTCTTCTGTTTTCTTTCTTTTTTTTTTCTTTTGCCGTGGCCAGTTATGAGCCCGCCACCTCTGGTATATGGGGCTGGCGCCCTACTCACTGAGTCACAGGCACCACCCTCTTCTGCTTTCTTTTGATCACTATTCTTCACATGAAAGGTTTTGCTCATTTGTCTGCTATCACTGACTGATCTTTTATATTCAAAACTGAGGCATTAAAATGGCAGACTGAAGCTCCGTGTGGAGGCCGTGCTTACTAACTTCTAAGTAAACTTCATGGAAGCAGACCAGGTGGGCCCAGTTGGTGTACGTTGAGAAACTGAACCGATGGGGAAAAATCATGACTTCTTAGCCTCTCCTCTCTGTATCTATATCCAGAGAATCTCCTTGCCTTAAACATAGTCTGGCTTCCATGGCAGAAGCTAAGAATGCCATACAGTCACTTAACGCAGCCATTCTCACAGAGAGGGTACGGGCATTCAGCCTGCCCCTCAGCCTGGAGACGTGCACATCCTCGGCTCTGAACTGAGAGTCGTGCCTGGGGACTGGGAAGGAGGCGAACCCATCACAAGGGAAGTGACAGTGACGTACTGAGGCCACGTGACCTCAGTGAAGCCACACAGCCAGTGTGCAGAGGCTTTCTTGTGGGACTGTCATCGTGGCCACCTGGCCTCCCTTGTTCTTGCCCGTCTGCCAAACCCAGTTCCACAGCCTTTTCAACAATCCTGCAAGCCACTAAATATCGGCCCCATAAATCCCTTTCTTCTGTAAATCAGATACGGCTTTCCCTTCTAACTGGGGACTGTGAAGGCCAGGATACGTGGCTCCTGTCTAGGATACCCTAGAACGATGGTCCCATTTCCTGCCTGGCTGCCAGCATTCTGGGAACAAGCTCAGAAAACAATGTTTCCATCTCTTCTGACCCTATGTTGATACCTTTGATGCTGTATCTTTATCAACTCTTAGTGGTCTGCATAATGCTATGTGCATAGAGGTCATTTAAATGAACTTCTTTTTGGTAATTTCTAAGTATTAATGTCTGTGTTGCATGGGCCATGACTTCCTACTTTGAGTCAAAGAAAAGTAGGCCTATGTGCTTGAGCATAAAGTTGGTTGAATGAGAAGAATGTTTAAATATTAAGTTAGAAAGGTAGTGGTTGGTTGGCATGATTTTATTAAGAATCTTCTATAAAGTAATGAGTTTCAGCAAAGGAGCGATTATCAAGGAGGATTAGCAGCCCAGATGGAAGGCCACAGCAAAATGAATGTAAATAGCAATTTATGGATTACAGAAAAAAGTCATGGCTCCATGCCATATATTTTGCACATATTATACCTCTATAAAATGTTTCAGGTAGTCATTATCATCTTTTTTCAGAAAAGCAAATGAACAACAACAAAAATACTCTCCGAGGCTTAGGGAAGAGATATAACTTCCTGAAGGTCATATAGCTCAGAAGTGCAGGAATAAGTGTCTAATACCCGTCTCTTTGACACTCCATTCTGTGCTGCTTCTCCTTCAATCTGCTGTCTTCTATATGCTGTGAATTTATGGAGATGCTAGAGAGCAACATTGTAAAGTGGTAATTACAGAACTTTGGAGAAACTGTTCTGGATTTTCATTTTTCTTGATTATGTTCATTATTTTAGGTATACATTAGGTATACATTAGTGTCTTGTTTTTGTATGGAAAGCTAACATTTAACCCTTTCTAGGGTTGGAGCCATTCTGAAAGCCTGTAAGTATTTTATTGTATTGAAAAGTTACAATAATATAAAGTTTGTACAATATAATATCAAAAGTGGGATTTCATGGCTCAATAAATTAAGAATACGGCAGAAATATGAGTACTTTATCACTACAAACTGTTTTAGGAACACAAAGTCTGTGTTAATAATACTAAAATTATCTAGATGTTCTGTAATCACAGAGAGTACTTGATGAAGTTAAAATGATTCAAATAGACAGGATGCTCACAGAGTTATCACTTCTGATCCATAAACAAGGGAAGTCTTCGAATCAACTAGAGAGAAATTTTGTGATTGATGGGAAGAATGAATTCTACTCCACCACTCCTATTTAAAATTAAGTATAAAAATTGGAACTAAGACAAATAAAAAATAAATCAGAACTATAAAGTAGAACAGTTGTCTTCAACTTTGAACAGTTGTCTTCAAATAATAAAAATAATTTTATTAATAATATATCACTAGAATGTGGTTCCATTTTCTTAATTCCATTGTGATAGTCTTTTTTTTTTTTTTTTTTTCCCTTGAGACAGGGTCTCACTCTGTTGCCTGGACTAGTGTGAAGTGGCTTCATCATAGCTCACAGCAACCTCAAACTCCTGAGTTCAAGCATTTCTCCTGCTTCAGCCTCCTGAATACCTGGGACTACAGGCACATGTGACCACACTTGGCTTATTTTTCTATTTATTCTGTAGAGATGAGGTCTTGCTCTTGCTTAGACTGGGCTCAAACGCCTGGCCTCAAGCAATCTTCCTGCCTGGGCCTCCCAAAGTGTTAAGATTACAGGGGTCAGCTACCACACCTGACCCTATTGTAATATTCTTTTCATTTAATTTTAAGAAAACATTTAATTTACTTTTCCTAACACAGACAAGCTACTAATATAACAAAAAGATTTGAAAGATCTATTAATATACTTTCTCACTCAATAAAGGATCCTGCCTTAACTAGGGAAGATAAGAGTATAATTACAATAAGTAGTTATTTTATGCCCACATACACACACATGCAAATGTGTATGCATACACATACGGTGTGGAAATATATAACATGTAAAATATATTATGAATATGTAACATATAATGTACAATATATAAACACATAGGTGATTAAGATAATATATGATATATAATATTAATAAATAGCATTATATGTGTAATAGTTTGTGATATGATACATTGATATATACATATTGGTATATAATATATATACAATATATATCATGTTTTATATGATATTTATATTTATATTTATAATATAAATGTGATATATAGAATGTGATGTGTAAAATAGTACATTTCATTTAATATATTTCTACTTGTGTTTAGATAATTTTTTCATACCCAGGTCAGACATACGTATGTATATATTTTTTATATATGAACAGAAATTGAAAATGATGGTCTTTATCATTCTTTTTCTCACTTTAACTGTATTATATATATGAGTTCTAATTACATTTCACTTCAAAAATTTTAAACTGCCTGTGAATTTCAAAAAATCATTATAAATTCTAAATTGGTATAGTACTTAAATAGCCATACACACATATAGCCTCTTAAACTTTTCACAGAGTATTACTAAAGATATTAAAAGAGAAAATATTTGAGCATCAACTACTTGTTGGTTGATATATGTAGGTAAGCTCACTAAATCTTCCTATCAAGGCTGTGAGAGATATATCATTATAGCCCTTTACAAATGGGTTATAATTACTTGGATAATTACCTTTTCTAAGGTCTTGCCAGGATTTGAACCCAATATACTTAACTCAAATGTGATCCTTTTTCCACTGTGCTATATTGCTACCCTAACATGGTTTATATAGCATATATCTTTATATATGAAGAATAAATAGTAGTATACCTTTCCCAGAACAAACAAAAAAATAATTATTCAGATTGAATAAAGTAAACCACTCCTACAACACTGTTAAATAAAATGTTCAATCAGTAGAGAATCTACAATGAGCTTGCATATTCTCTCAGCACAGTAATTAAATGGAGTTCTACGATATTTGTCCATGAAAAAATTTCTCTAATTTGTGAGCTTTATATTTTATCTGTAGTTCAAAGTAATGGATGCCATTAGCTAGAATCATAATCATCCCGTGTTATTATAAAAAAGAATCTCATAGATTCATATTAAATCTAAGCTTTCTAACCTTGTGTTTTCATCATTACATAAGATTGATATTGAAGGCAGTTTTGAGAACTATCCAACCTTGTAATAGAAGGTTATTTTAGGAAGGTATGCTATATTAATCCCAGCATGGGTTATTGATGTTAACACCAGGGAATGGGGAAATTTAGGTAGGCATGACCTTATGTTAAAATGACCCTTCTGCAGTAAAGGGAATACCCTGGAGGAGCTCCTGCTCTAGAGATAATTACTAGGTGAGATGAATGATCTGTTTGTCCATACCTTATAGTCAGCTTCCATGCACTGTTTTTTTTGTTTGTTTATTTGTTTGTTTTTTTCTTTACCAAGAAATAAAAATAGGTTCAGAGCCTGTAGCTCAGTGGTTACGGCGCCAACCACATACACCTAGGCCAGCAGGTTCAAGCCCTGCCCAGACCTGCTAAATAACAATGACAACTACAATAATAATAATAAAAAAGAATAGCTGGGTGTTGTGTATTCCCAGGTACTTGGGAGGCTAAGGCAACAGAATAGCTTAAGCCCAAGAGTTTGAGGTTGCTGTGAGCTGTGACGCCATAGCACTCTACCAGGGGTGACATAGTGAGACTCTGTCTCAAAAAATTAAAAAAAAAAAAAAAAAAGAAAGAAAGAAGAAAAATAGTATCATAGCTTAAGATCTGGATATAATACAAGCAATTTCAATAAACTGAATAAAAATTATGGACATACTTCAGTTCTTCCTGTTATCTGATTAAAATAAAGGCTGTTAGAACCCTTGCTCTGTTCCCCTTTTAACATCTCAGTGTTTTTTCTGACATTGCACTTTAGTAATGTTATCCTTTCTCTAACAACTTTCACAACCCAGAATTTGCACTTAAACAGATTAATTAAATAATTAATTGTTGAAATGTTTATTGAAAAATCACATGTGTTTCTTGTGAAAATGAAAGGACAGAGACTCAGTTTACAGTCGATATATAGAATTATTTTTTCAAGGACGTGTCTCTTTCTCTTTTTCTTTACTTCTGAGGTTTTAAGCTCAGATTCTTCCATCAGTTTTTTCTATTTGCTCTCCTGAATTCTTATGGGCAGAAATTGAGGGTGTAATGAATGGAGGGAGACAGTAGATAGATTTGTAGAATCCTTATCACACATATTAGCATTTTACTATTAGCATTTTAAGATAGAGCTTTAATTCTAAGAAATTTTCTTACAAATATAATTCTTTTTCCAGGTGTATTTTAGAACCCTTTGAATACAAAGGAACTTTAGTAATCTTCCCAAAGAAACCTCTAGAAGTTACTATTTGAAGAAGCCAAAGCACAAGAAAGAGAAGTCACATTATTGTTTAGATAGACAGTGGTCGGTGTCTCAGGGGAGTTACAATTCAATGATACAAATATATATTGAAATATTGGGAATCTGAGGAAATAAACACAACACATATGATTAGACCCTAAGTTCCACTGCAGTGTCTAAAAAGCATATTAAAACTCATTTCCTAAGTAAATCCTTCTTTGCTGAATACCTCAGTTTAGGACGATTCACTGTCTCCTCTCAACAGCCTTGCTTTGCTTTGTGAACATTCCTTTGGTAACAGTCCACATGGCCTAAAGAAACAAGATTCTATTGGTTTTTATAAGATTATCTGAAAGTTATTTAAATTTTTATGTAAAAATATTATCCCTAGCTGAAGCAGGAACTTCTCAAGGGTAAGAGATTATGGGATACATGAGGTATAGTATACTCTAAAGTACTTATACCAACCTCTTGCTCATAGCAAATGTCAAATAATATAAAATTTGAGTAAAATGGTAAGTTGGAAAAGATAAAAGAATATTAAAAGAAATATAAAAAATAAGACATAGTAATATGGTAGAATCATAAATGAAAATGGACAAATTGACCAGTTAAAACAGATTAGCAGACTGGCTTTAAAATTCCATATATGTGGTATTAACAAGAATGAGCAGTAAAGCATAAGAAAAATAAAATGTTTAATGTGAATGACATAAAAGCCATATTAAGCACATACTAACAAAAAAGCTGACGTATCTGCATACATATCAAATAAGACAGAACTTCAGAATTAAGATGTTATTAGAGATACAGTGAGTAACAAGCAAGATGATAAAAGTTACAGCTTATCAGAAAGTTTAAAATTCTAAGACACCTACAATATATTTTCAAAAATTTTATAAAACTCGTGAAAAATTGAAAAATTCACCATTACTCTAACAGATTTTGATAGTTCTTTCTTTTATATATCCAGTGGTCCAAAAATCAAATGATATGAAACATATGGAAAAACGATGGCAATAAGCTTGACCTATTGCACATATAGAGAATTCTCCACCCCCAAAAAGAGAAAGCATGTTGTTTTATAGAATCCATGGAGATATTCTAAGTTGATGACTTAATGTGAAAAGCAAGCCTCAGCAAACTTGAAAGAATAGACATAACATTATCCGTGCATTTTGATCGCAACACAATTTCAACACTAGAAAGGAAATGACTTAAATTTCTCCACATCAGCAATTTAGAAACATAATGCTGATTAATCATAAAATCATAATGAAAATTTTAAATAAAACAGAAGTAAGTGGTACTAAAAATGTATACATACATCTCAACACTATAGAGGCAGTAAAAGTGGTACTTTGAGAGCAATTTAAAGCTTTCAATATTCATATTAGAAAAGAACACAGGATCAAAATTAATGAGCTAAAAGTCCAACTTAAGAAGGTAGAAAAATGAACAATAGAATTCTTTGAAAAAGAGGAAATTATGATAAGAGCATGATTAAATGAAACAACAAAAGATGCAGAATTTTTTAACACTTGAATTTAGTTCTTAAAGAACAAAAAGCAATCTATGTAACCAAAATGTTTGTGCCTACATAATTTTCTGAAATAAAAAAATTATAAGAATTAAATTAACAGACCTCTATCAACATTGATCAAGAGAAGACAAGAGACACAAAGAAATAACATTATGGTTAAAAAGAAGACATAATTACAGATAATGTAGAAATTAAAATAAAATTATTTCTCAATTTCATGAGAAATAAGTATAAAAAAGAACACATCAGAAAAACAAAAAGGCAGAGAATTGTTTGATATTAAAAATAATATAAAACAAAATAAATATGTGAACTTAGGATTTTTAAAAGCTTATAGAAAAATTTTGCAAACAAGTGGAGAAATGTGAACATTGGCACTATGTTATGTACAATTATAGAAATTTTTGTCTTTTAAATTGATAATGGTATTGTACTCTTATAGGGAAATATCATTAAGAGGTAAATGGTGAAGTAATTAAGGGTTAGGTATCATGATTTCAACAATTTCCTTTCAAGTGGTTCAAGAAAATAATATGCACACAGACATGAATATTAACACAACAAATGCAGCAAAATGTTAACAATTAGTGAACTCTGGTGTTCACCCAGGGTGAACATTGGCAAACGACAGGTATTCATTGTACTATTTTTAAAATGTGCTCTAATTTTAAGAATAGTAAATATAATTATAGTTGAACAACTTTTGTTCATCAAGAGATATCTTAAAGAAGGTGAAAAATCAAGTTACCAACTGTGAATATATTTTTAGCCACACAAATAACAAATAAATATTAAGACTACATAAAAATCTACAAATAGCAAGAAAATACACAAAAATGCTAGAAAAATGAGGGGGGATAAAATAGGCATTGAACAAATGATAGAACATTTCTGGTTAATAAATTTCTAATCACATGTTCTGATTGGTGAAATTTAAGTCAATATGAAAGTGATGCACATACTTCTCCCATTTGGATTGGTGAAAATTAAAATTAAAATATCCGACAGTATCACTTATTAAAGGAAATATGGGTCTGCAGCATTACTTACAGATTGCAGGTGAGAGTCTAAATTGGTACAACTATTTTAGAAAACATTTTCTATCTCATAAAATTGTACATACACATTATTTATGAATCAATAAATCAATTTCCAGGGAAATATCAAATATTCATATTCAGAGACATCTGTAAGAATGACTTTTATGATACATTATGTAAGAGCAAAACCCTGTGAACAATTCAGTACCCATAAGAGGAGAATGGATGAATAAACACCAAAGAATATTGTGTCACAGTTAAAATGAATAAATTACAAGACATGACATTTAAGTATGAATCTCAGAATTTTTAAGTTAACCTTCCTAACCCCAAAAGATAACACAGCCTGATATAGCTCTATTTATATATCTATAACTACATCTATATGTCTTTGTATATACTTTTTGGGAACATACAGACATAAACCATTTTCAAAACTGTATAAAATTTCACCTAAGGAATGGTGATTCATGTGGCAGTTCTATTAGGGAAGAGATGGGCAGGAGAATGTTTTGTGTAAAATCACATATGAAAGACTTAGATTATTATTAAAGTTCTATTTTTCTTGAGTGGTGATTTCTCAGGTTCTTATATTATTAACATGCATAAATAAACATGCAAATACAAACACACACATATATATAACTAAGTGAATAACAAATGAATCATTCCTAGTGCTATAATGAATGTGTATTATGAACCAAGAATGAAGGCTAATGCTAAATCCTATGATCCTGTGATCAGGTGGTATAATAAACACTTGCTGTGTGAATTGCTATTGGCAGTAAGAATATAAAGAAAATACAATGGCAAACCTCTAAGAATACTGGAAGTGAATTAAGTAGTTTTGTGTCCTTACTTAAATTCTTTACTGATACTTTGCTCCTTACCAATTCCATGAAGTTCACTGAATATCACTTTGCCTTCATATTTCTGCAAACGTTTACAGACTGTGTGGGTGGATATATTCATAAGAATATAAACACTCTAAAAACTCTGGGTATTTTGAGCTGTTCATTTGCAAGAGCAGTTGAGTATGGTTTGAAAACCCTGGAGCAGAAAAGAACAAATTAAGTACAATATTATTATCTTTTTCCCTTCAAGTACAATTCCTAGACTAAGAAGGAGTCAGATTCTTCATTTTACTTCCCATTTTCCTGGGTGATGAGGCAAAATTTAAAGCGTGTATCTGAAAATAATGCTTTTCCTCCTAACACAATGTGGGTAGTTATCTAACATACAACAGAGGATACATTTCTATAGAATACTCAGCAATACTCCTTAAACGATTCATGAAATAAGTATCAGTATAAGTATCAATTGAAAAGGTAATTTTATTTTGGAGACTTTTCATATTTTAAACCCCAGAGAGATGAACGAAATAATAGCTACATGTTTTTATTCATACCATTTCTCTACTATGCTTGTTGGATCATGTGTTCAGGGTCAACTTGGGCTGGGTAGATGGCTCTATTCACTTTGGCTATGCTTATTCGTTATGTCTAGAGTCAGCTGACTGTTCACTGTGGCGACTACTGTGATCCAAATGTCTCTCTTCCTCCAAAAGGCTATCCAGAGCACCTTCCCATGGTGATAACAAACACCCAAGAAGTAAGTCGAAATATGGAAGACTCAGAGCTGCCACACCTACCGCCGGCAAGTCACATGGCTAAATACAGCATTAAAGGGAGAAAACATTTAAGTACCATGTGCTAACCGATTGCACCACTGGAGCTCCAAAAAAGTATCCAATGTACTCAGTACTACTGTGAAACCAATTTATAATCACTCACACTTGCATATGAAAAATGAAACACAACTTTAGCCTAGGATGAAGGAGGGAAGGGGAGGAGGAGTGATGGGGGG
>CAUYPK010028355.1:0-14390 GCA_963574355.1 Loris lydekkerianus | reverse complement strand
AATTTAATTCTGCTCTGATTTTGGTCATTTCTTTTCTTCTGCTGGGTTTGGGGTTGAAGTGTTCTTCTTTCTCCAGTTGCTTGAGATGTTCCATTAGGTTATTAACTTCCTCTCTTTCCGTTTTCTTGAGGAAGGCTTGCATTTTTTTTTTTCTGAAATAGAGACTGTGGTTTAGTAAAATCATTTATTCTTCACATTTCTATGTATAAAAGTAAAATTCTCCTTTTTGTGAATTTGAAAATCTAAAAAATCTCCAGTTTAACCTAACCTTTACCTCTTAATTCTGATGAGTAAAAACTAGTTATTTTAATTAAGTGACTTCTTGATACCAAGATTTACTTTTTAGTGAGAGCAAGACAAACTTTCTAATCCTAAAGTCACAAGTACTATAGCATCTCCTAAAACACACATCCTGTTCTCTTTTATAAACTACATTAGTAACACTGTTTCAACACTCTGATTATACATATTTTAAAACTACACAGCATGTATCCTTTTTCCTGTGTCTCAGAATCCTCTGACTTTCTGCCAGAGAGTCCTACTGCATCTTATTTTTACAGTCTTGTCTGTTGAAAGAAACACAATACGGCAATAGTAGAAAATAAAGTTAAGATATATTGAGAGAACTATCAAGACAAAAGCTTAGGTACTAAAAAGTGTTTTGTGCAAAACAGACTATCAGAGTCATTATAACATTATTATTAAAGTTGTTCTAGAATTTTCTTTAACAAGGACTATTGTGTTTTATAGTAGGGTGGATTAGTGTGTTGAAAAAAATGTAGTTATCATGAATTTATGGGCACTTGGTTTATTTTCATATCTTTGCAGTTGTGCATTATGCTGTACCATAAATTCATGAGTGGATTAACAAAATTTGATACATGTATACCATGCATATACCATGGAGGACTACTACTCAGCCATTTAAAAGATGAATTAAAACCTTTTGTAATAATCTAGATGGGAATGGAGACCATTCTCCTAAATGAAGTATCTCAAGAATGTAAAAATAACTACTCACTATTAAATTGGAACTAACTGAAGAGCACATGTATGCATAGAGGCAAGTAAAACTCACTCAAATTAAACCAGGAGGGAGGGAGGTGGAAGGGAGGGGCAAAGACCTACCTAAGGGGTACAATAAACACTATTTGAGTGATAGGCATACCCCCAAGCATGACACTCAAGCATGACAAAAGTGATCCATGTAGCCTAAATTATTTGTATCCCTTTAATATTTTGAAATACAATAGAAAAAGACCATCAAAAACTGAAGACTATGAGATATTTTAAGCAAGCATAACCTAAATTATGAACTTTTAAAAATGATTTCATCTCACAAAGCTTCAGCATGTTTGGGGGTGATTCGTAGTTTGCAAAGGCTCATGCTCATCTCAAATAATATATTGATCTTACTATTTACCTGAATTGTGGTAATTTAGGAAAAGAAAAAAAAGAAATCATGTTAACTAGTTGGCCCTATCTTAAAACCACTTTGCTGCCTTCATTTGTAAAGCAAACAAGGATTGACATTATAGCAATACCTACTAATAAAATGAACAGAAACCATAATTATTTCCACTATTCAAGAATGAAGGAGAATACTCAGTTTTCCCATGGAAATATTCCTTTAGGCTTAACTCCTCAAGGTTGAGATATATGTGGAGTAATGAGACTATTTTTAGCAAATATTTAGAAATTACGTGTCCAATTACCTGTGGTACCATTTAGTGTAGTCAACTTGGAAGGGTATGCAGTGATTATTATTACTGATTTAATAATCAGAAAAAAGGTATTTAAAAACTGTCCTAATTTCTTATTGAATTCTGATGAAAATATTATGGCTTATTCTAGAGAGCTGAATATAATGACCTGATAATTCTTATTTGATGAGACAAAATTTCTACTGAAATCATTTTGGAGATCAGATTTAATCTGGATCAGCACAACTCAGGTAGTCTCAGATTACAGCTTCTGTGTACTGAACAGAATATATATGTATGTCAAATATAATACTTCATTTCATTATTATCTCTACCTTGAGTAGTAGGTAAACAAGAACATATCATGCACATTATCCTCTTAACTATGGAGATTCCTACCTTATAAGACTATATACAGCAAATTATGTGCACTCTCTATTTATTATTATTTTTTTAATTTTGGCCATTTATTGCCTGGGCAACAGGTCATCTTCTGGAGTTTGAGATGCAAATCATGATGCTGGTGCAGCAGTATAAAATGGAAGCTGGAAGCCTCTGTCTTGCTGAGGAGACCTAGTCCTGTTTTTCTGACTTCTTAGCCCTCAATCCCCACTGGATTTGAAGTCTGAAGCTCTCCTCAGACTGCTTAATAGATATACCTAACCGTTCCAAACCATGTCCCTTGGCCATGCAGTGGCTTTCCCAGTAAAATGTGTGTCATTCAAATCTCCCCAGGAGTGGTTGCCTTGCTTATCAGTCACACCAGAAACTGTCTCACACTAGGACACTGAGGGCCTATCTGTAAAGTAGCTTTCTCACAATGGCTATGCCCAGTCTGCACCCAAACAACAAAGGCTCTGCTCTGGCAGTGGCTCAGTCCCAGTCCCTGTGCACTATTCAAAATCACTTGCTTGCTCTCCCAATGTAACTCAACCAAGTGCTCAAGTCCAAAATAAATTTCACAGTGCAGGCCTCCACTGTCTGTAAACTGTCACTGCCACTACTGCACCAGAATGCAAGTACTTGCCCTTTAGCTGCTTCTCCACTGCTTCTGTCCACATCTAGGGGTCTGAAAGACTTTTTCTGCCTCCCTGTGCCCCATAGAGATGTTTCTGGGCAAAGCCAAAAAGCTAGAGGTGCCTGGAGTCTTTTCTTGCCAATCACACCAACTTCATATGGCTGCAAAGAAGCTATCTCTAGTGAGCCATCTTGCTCTGCCCCACCCCATCTAGGTTTCTTTAAAGAAAATTGTAAGAAAAGGTTCTCAGAGGACAATGGTAAAATTATTCCAGAGTGATATTGGTGGAATTTCTTTCTTCAGTAGGTCCTTGATCTCATAAACTTGAAGAATGTACTCACAGACCACATATCAGTGGTAAGATAGGATTTATCAGATAGAAAGGATTACAGAAGTAAAAAAAAAAAAAAAGCACCAGAGCTTCTGGTAGAGGGAAAGACCCAGATAGGAAATCTCAAATGGGTCTTTTTGTCTAGAGCAGTGGTTCTCAACCTGTGAGTCATGATGCTTTGGGGGGTAGAATGACTCTTTCACCAGGGTCACCTAAATACATTCTGCATATCAGATATTTACATTATGATTGATAATAGTAGCAAAATTAAAGTTATGAAGTAGCAATGAAAATAATTTTATGGTTGGGGGATCACGACAACTTGAAGAACTACATTAAAGGGTCACGGCACTAGGAAGGTTGAGAAACACTGGTCTAGAGGGATATAAGGTCTTGAGAATTACACTTGGCCAGGTGATGAGTGTATTAACAAATGAATGCAGTCCTTCCAGGTTGGGCAAAATGGCAGGAGGGTGGCAAAAGGTCCACTACACAAGAGGCCCAACTTACATTAAAATTTCCAGGTCTTGGAAATGGGAGTCCCTGTCCAGCCCTCAATGGGGGAACCCTGTATCAATTATTAGTGAAAAAAGGGTAAAGACTTGATCCTAACTACTTCCTGATGAATGATAAATGGAGGAATTTAGGGGTTCTTTGGAGGAGGGTGAGCTAGCAGTCAGCAATATACTTGGGTCTTGGACTGGAACCATTTTTACTGTTTGTGGTCTGATGACGTCCTCCTCTGGAAGACACCAATCTGACTAGCATTTGAAAAGCAAAGGCAGAAGAGTAAGGAAAGAGTGTTAACTACAGTGTCATTGGTGTCAGGTTGGAAATAATGAAGTCCATGATTTTGAAAGAAAACTATATTAATACTTTCCTTACTGGTTTCTAAATAATGACTTCAAGTTTTCTTTAGGCTCACAACTGTAGGTACACTGTGGTTGATTTTCTTCATGGTCTGATTCTGTAGGATGTGGTGGGTTCTAGGATTTCACTTGTGAATGATGTATCTAGGAATATATTCCTATAATTTTAACAGCTATAAGAGAAAGCAACATTACTGGAAAAGTACCTTCTCAACTCTTGGGGTTAGTAAAGGTGAATTGGCGGGAAGAGCTTTGATGATAACCAGATCTCCAAAAGAGAGAAGTTAATTTAGTGTTGAATACAAAAATGTAGTTGGGAGGTTTTCAAGGATGTGTTAAAATTTAGCCAAAGAAATAGTATGTTTTACTGATTCTGTACCTTCTTGATCTAATAATAAATCATTAGTTAAGAAGATGATATTTTATTCTTAGGGCCTGAGGTATTCCCTGTGTAACAGCTGCCTTGAAGTCAGGCCCATTAACACTTTGTAAACTCTTAGGGAATCTGAATTTGAGGATAATTTCATGTACTGAAGCCTTTACAACTCCATGAGCTTTTTCTGTCCTTAAAGGGAATGCTTCAACTCAATTAGTAAAAGTACCTACAAATACAAACAAATATCGTATACCGTGTACCTTAGGGAGATGAGTAAAATCCATTTGGAAATCTTCACCTGGATATTTACCTTGTCTTTGTATGCCTGGAGGAGCTAGACAGTGGTTTGAAGAATCATTTTTCTGACATACATCACAGAACAGAAGTCCTTATTATCTGTTTTATGATTTTAAATAAGTTTTTTTTTTCCATTATAAAGAACTTTATCCCTTTGATAAGTACTCTCAGTGCCAAAATAAAAATACTGATGTAAAGTTTTAAGTATTTTCCATTGACTTGCAGCAGGTAATAGCAAAAGCCCACGGTTATATTGTAATCAGCC
This sequence comes from Loris lydekkerianus, assembly GCA_963574355.1. Classification (NCBI taxonomy): domain Eukaryota; kingdom Metazoa; phylum Chordata; class Mammalia; order Primates; family Lorisidae; genus Loris; species Loris lydekkerianus. Next base: position 9,531 of record CAUYPK010028355.1, on the reverse strand, counting down.
TGAAGGGAGTTGTGAATAGTCTCTGGAAAGAGCCTGTTCTTTTTCCTTTCGGGTATGTTGAGGTGCATGATTCTCAAGTGATCCCTCCCAAATGAGGGGTGCCACAGGGGAATTTTTATCTTCTGTTCTGCCAGTTTAGTCTCTTTATTTGAAAGCTGGTTACTTTCAAAAATATATAAAGTTTTTTGGTGTCCCTTACAATGGATAACTGCTATTTCTCATGGAGCATGAACAGCTTGTAATAACCTGTTTCATGATGACATTTTGTGAGGGAGCCATTGTAAGTTAGGTATTGTCTTTCCTTCCAAATGGCAGCATGGGCATGTACAATTAGGAAAGCATATTTTGAGTTAGTGTACACATTGACTCATTTGTCTTTCCCAATTTCTAAAATGTGGGTTAAACCTATTAGCTCAGCTAATTGAGCACTGGTTCCTGAGCAGGAAGCCCACTCTCATTTATAGCATGCTGACTAACTACAGCATAGCCTGTTTTGTAAGTTCCTCATTCTATGAAAGAACTTCCATCTGTATACAAAACCACATCATGATTAGGTAGGGGAATTTCTTGTGTGTTTTCTCTAGCTGCATAGGTCTGTGCTTATAATTTGTTGTCAATTATGTCCTATTTTTTCACTGGAATCAGGGAGAAAAGGAACAGTGTTCAAAGTGGCACAGGTGCACAATTGCAGCACTAGCCCTTCTACTAACAAGGTTTGATATTTAATTAGGTGGTTGTCTGACAGACAGCCAATGATTGCCTTTTCAATTTAAAAGTCCAGTAAGGTCATGAGAAATATAAATAATTAAGTCTTTTCTGAAAATTAGCTTAGTTGCCTCTGGAGTTAAGAGGGCTACAGTTGCTACAACTACAGACAGTGTGGCCATCCTTTGGCAATGGTGTCATTTTCTTTACTAAGATAACCTACAAGTTGTAAACTGGACCCTCATGTTGAGTCAGGACTCTTAGGGTAATTCAAGTCTTCTCTGTAAAATACAGATTAAATTATTGTCTGGTAGGAAGACCCAAAGGAGAGGCCTGTACAAGAGCATTTTTCAACTGTCGAAATGTCTTATCTGCTTTTGGTTCCAATTCTAGAGTGATCAGGTACTCTTTTTCGACATTTTAAACTAAAGGAGAGTGATCTGGTTATTTCACTATGTCTAGGATTCTAGGGTCTGCAAAAACTTCCTGTAATTCTTTTTTTTTTTTTTTTTTTTTTTTTTTTAGAGAGGTTTACTATGTGATTTCAATATAGACTAACTGGGGTGCCAGAAGGTACGAGAAGCCACATACAAAAAGTGACACGAATGCATCGCGTGCAAATTTCATTTGATTATTTTCAGGGAAGAATCATTACACAGAAAAACCAACATAGTTATATTACGCGACATTAGAATAAAAAAATCCACATGGATTCGCAAAATGAAACAGGCAGCCCAAAGTCAACGTGTGCAATGGCCAGACCGGTCACTCCCAGTGGTTAACCGGGGTCATAGAGCAGGAACGGGAGAGCCAGGCTCCCTTGCGAAGGCTGCATTTTCGCTGAGCTGCTTCCTAGTTTTCACCCCGGATAATCAGTGTAACCCGGGATGTGGGAAGCGTGAACTCTAGGCCCGGTGGTGGGCAGCCAGGGTGACTGTGGGTGGCGCTTCCTTGTGCATAGGGCGTGGGGCTCTTTCAGGTTGTTCTCGGGGCTACCGGAGGTATTAAGATGGTGTCCACTGGGCATCCCAGGATGGATTTCTGAGGGGTTTGAGGGCCCCAACAGCCAAGAGTCAGAGTAACCTAGCCCCTTGTCTGGCATGGGTAGGCTGGTGGGAGAGTCCATAAGCGGTGATCTGAGATCTAAGGGACAAAGCACAGCCAACTATGCCAGGGGAACTAGCAAAAGTTGGAGGAGTACCTCCTGTAATTCTTAAGAAGCCTTGAAGCTGTTTGAGAGTTCTAGGTTTAGGGTAAGCCAATATTGGTTATATTTTTTCTTTTGTTCCTATGGCCTCCCTTTCCTGTGAAAGTTGGAGACTTAAATAGTGCACTTCAGGTACACATAATTGGACTTCAGCCTTGGAAACTTTCTACCCACAATTCGACAGAAATTTTAATAGAGTTTGGGTAGCTACATACTATCCCTCTGTATCTAGTGCTCCCCAAAGAAGGTCATCTACATGCTAAATAAGAGCCACTGTGTGATATGATAAATGACTTAAGTCTTTGATTAAGGCTTGTCCAAACAAGTCAGGGCTATCTCTAAATCCCTGAGACAACACAGTCCATATAATTTGGGTGTGGAGTCAGAGGGGTCTTCAAAATTCTTGGGAATTCTCATGAAGGGGAATACAGAAAAAAGCATCTTTTAAGTCTAGGACTGTGAAATAGGATTTTTCATGGATTTGAGATAATAAAGTATATGGATTGGGAACTATGGGATGGAGAGGAATGACTATTCATTTATAATGTGGAGGTATTGTACTAGTCTCCAAGTTCCATTTGGCTTTGGCACTCCTAGAATAGAAGTGTTACACAGACTGTTGCAAGGTATTAATAACTTGTCACTTTGGATTCTGTATTATGGGTATTAGCCCAATCTTTGCTTCTGCTTTTAGAGGATATTCTTTCTGATTGGGATAGATGGTAGGATTTTTTAACATAATTTGGACCAGTAGAGCATATTTCGCTCTTCCCACCTATCCCTTCATAGCCCATACTTTTGTGTTAGTTTCCCTCTCTAACATGAGCAGGCATAACAAAGTTTCTTGTCCCATATTCATATAAATGGTTGTTCCTGCTTTAGTTAGTATGTCCTTTCATAAGAGAGGATCAGGACTTTGGGACATAATTAGGAATGTGTGAAAGAATAGCCAGTTTTCCCAATTGCAACTTAAAAGCTGAGAGAAGGATTTAGTAACCAGTTTTCCATACACTCCCTGTATACTTACAAATTGGGGGATAGAATACCAGGGTTACAGAGGAGTACAGAAAAAGTCCCTCCAGTCTCTAGAAGAAATTCTATATCCTGGCCCTCCACTATGAGGCTGATCCAGGTCTCTTGAGGGATGATAACATAAGCTATAACCATGAGAAACTGCTCCAGGCAATCTCAGTCCAGTTTAGAGACTGATGGGGTTGATGTCTCAGAAGGCCTTCACCTCTGGGGGCAGGCTGCACTCCAGAAGTCACCCTTACATTCTGGACAGGGACCTAGTGATTTGTCCAGCAAGCAGTGCTGCCCGGGAGAGTTTTTCTTAAAGTGGCCAGTCTGATCACAATTGAAATATTTGTTCTTACTTCCTCTGGCTTTCCTCTTCCCCTGAATGGTGGCTACCTGTTGGATTGCTATTACTGGAAGTGTCATCCTTTTTTTAATCCCTTCTTTCCTTTTTCTCCTCTTCCTTCTGATCTCTATTATAAAAGACTGTTATGGCCATTTTAAGAAGGTTTTCCATGTTATGATTGGAACCTAGAGCCAATTTCTGGAGTTTTCTTCTAATATCTTTGGCTGCTTGGATGATAAATTTACCTTTTAAAATAATTTGGCCCTCTGAGGAGTGGGATGTCAACTGAGTATGTTTTCTTTTCTATTTTTTTCTTTCTTTTTTTTTTTAAGTCCTCAGTAGAGTGCTGTGGCATCACAGCTCACAGCAACCTCCAACTCCTGGGCTTAGGTGATTCTCTTGCCTCAGCCTCCTGAGTAGCTAGAACTACAGGTGCCTTCCAGAATGCTCAGCTATTTTTTTGTTGCACTTTGCCCAAGGCGGGGATGGAACCTGCCACCCTCAGTATATGAGGTTGGAGCCCTACCCACTGATCCACAGGTGCTGCCCATGAGTGTGTTTTCTAATTGCCTTCCTAAACTGCTCAAGAAAAACTGGTGTACTTTCATTTTGGTCCTGGTAAATAGTAGACAACTTAGAATAGTTCATAGCTTTTTCCTGGATCTACAGCCAGAGAAAATGGAGTAACAATTTATGTATTTTACCTTTGACCACTTTAAGTCTTGACCAGAGGACACAAAGAAGGATACAGTTGCTTTTTGGGGGTCCTGATGGGACCAGAAGAATCTCCTGGAACAGAGTCCATGGTTTTTTCTAAAGGCACCAAGGAAGGTGTGGAAGGAGTGGATGGCAGGTTTGAATTAGGTGGAGACAGCATTTCTCCTGGGAATCCCTTGCTGCTTGGGGAAGTTACTGCATCCAGGAGTGCTGAATTTATCCAATGTCTCTCAGAAAAAATAAAGCTTGTACACTTCAGACTATTTCCCCTCTTGTTTACAGAAAAGATCTAACTGGAAAATGGTATCATAATTTAGGGTACCCCCTAGTGGCCATTGTTCACTATTGGAGAGTTGACACTGAGGCCAGACCTGGGTGCAGAAGAAAACCATGTGTTCCTTCCTCAGCATCTGGGGATAAAATATGTCCCAATTTTTCAGAACACAGCCCAGCAGGATGTTCTCTTGAGGAGAGAATATGTTACCCATCTGTGAGAAAGAACAAACATCGAGCACCTTAATCAATCCCACTGTCTGTGTTCCTAGGTTGTCAAAGTATCCTGGGACCAGGAAGTCCAGGAAGTCAAACAAAAAGAAGCATCTTTCTGATGCTTGAGGAAGAATTCCTGAGGAACATAGATTCCTAAGCCCACGTGCTTGTCTGGATTTAGCCATGGTTACCAGTGTACTGTTTTGTACCCAGGGGCTCTCTTGTGCTTATTGCAGCCAGCAGCACAGACTGAAAAATCAAGTTCTGCCCCTTTCTGCAACTGCCATTTGGTATATACCAGTCAATTAAAGTGAGAATGAGCCCCACCCTGGAGAAATAGGTTGGATGGTATTTGCACGTGTAACCCTTAAGTTTTAATTGATAATTTTTACAGTTTTTTAAATATAAATTACCAGTTACAAAGGAAAATAAGATTTTTCAGTATGAGCAGGTCTTAAATGTTATGTTTTTGGCCCTCCTTTTTTTCCCAAATGTTAGCAAGGCAGCAATAATTATACACAGTAAAAAATCAGGGTTGAGAGAAATGAGTTTGAGAGACATTTTAAATTTTTTGCATGAGAATTAGTTACCACTAGCTGAAGTCTTAGAGAAATGGAAATGCCTTTGAACCTTCTCATTTACACTAATAGACCAGGAAGAAAAGTCAAATAGGCTGAAGTCTTAGAAAAACCTAGCATGCCTTTGAACCTTCCCATTTACACTAATAGACTAGAAAAGACAATAGGGCATCCAAGGTCATTTTCGTTGCCTTTCTTCATTTTGGGAGTGAAAGGTAATGAAGGTGATCCTTTTGAAACACTCTTACAACATCTGTAAAATACAAGAAAGATTCAGTAAAAACTTAACTAAATGCATAAAGTGATCTCTTACTGGCATTCAAACAAAGTATACAAACTATAAGGAGGGAGGGAGAGAGAGCAACAGGGGCCTGTAGAGATACATAAAAGAGGTTTAAAAGAGCTAAGAGAGCATGTTTTCAGAAGGCCCTCCAGTGCTGTAGTGTCAGAAGAATTGCTGGGGGGCCCAGGGCTTCTGGATGCCACTTCTGTTTGTTTTTCAGCTCTAAATCAGAGAAAAATAGTGAATACAGATGGGTTTAGAAGCTGTGTAACATTTTCTGTGGCTCCTTTATTTTGGAGCCAAGGGAGATTAGAAAGTTTATTCCTTGACAGTCTTTATCACATGACTTAGAGGTCAGCAGATGCACTATGCACTTTTAGGGGCTGATGGGCATGCAAATTACTAGTTACCACTATTATGATTATGGGGGGGGGAAGAACGGAGTTAAGTGGTCCCATTGCTTACCACAGATCTCTAATCCCAGACAGGCCCCCAAAATATGTTGGTGGAATTTCTTTCTGTAGTACATTTTTGGTCTCAGAAATTCAATGAATTAACCCATGTACCACAGATTAGTGGTAAGATAAGATTTATTGAATAAAAATAAATACAGAAGAAATAAAAAGCACCAGAGCTTCTGGGAGAGGGAAAGACCCAACTGGGAAGACTCATGTGGGTCTTTTTGTCTAGACAGATATAAGGTCTTGAGAATTACACTCGGCCAGGTGCTGAGTATATTAACAAATGAATGCAGTCCCTCCAGCTCTGGGCAAAACAGCAAGGAGTCCACTTTAGGAGAGGCCTGACTTATATGAAATTGTGCAGGCCTAGAAACTTAAACGCAATTTCCCAGGCCTAGGAAGTGGATGTCCCTGTCCAGCACTGAAAGGGGGAACCCTGTTTCAGTGATACATAATGGTGAAGTGGTGATTACAAAGTATATGCCACATCATGTGAAAGGCAGAATTTATTTGACAATCCCATATAAATACACAGCCACTTTCATATACCTCTGCAACATCAAAATCAGAAGGGTAAAACATTTTTTTTTATGAAAGCAATCTCTATAGATGCGATGAAAATTTTCCCCAAGGTCTAAATGTCAGTAACCACAGTTCCTTGTCATTCTTGTTTTATCTTCTTCTAAACAGTGTCTAAAGAGCAGTTTAATCACAATTATTGTGACTACTCATGTGGCAATTATGTTTGTAATATTGACAAATTAGACTACTTTGTCATAAGTACTTTAAATAATTACAGTACTTGTCAGATATCTCTAAATCAGAATATTTCATGCAAAAGAAAACTTAGTGGATCCATACCAAAATCATATTATATTCTGTCCTTGATGTGACACACATCACTTTGGTTGACAGTTGATAACATTATAGATAAAGAAGCCTGTTTTATCAGAGGATTATGCCTGTCATGGTATAGGAGATTTAATGTCACTCACAAGCAGCTAGTGACATTCTTTTTTGCAAGTTTGGGGAGTTAGGGATAAGGCTCGATGACAGGGTATCACAAAGAGTTTGCACCCTTCAGTACTTTAATACAAATGGGCACATGAATTTTTCCCATTTTAAAATTTTATATTTGAGATTCTAAGTTCCCACTTGAAAGATGAGGTGCATGCCTATGATAGAAATATCACTACATATCCCTTTCTGGTTTTAAAACTAGCTTCTAAGTGGGAGAGAACATTTGTCACTTCTTATCAATGCCATGATAAGGAGACACTTCTTTTTAAGGGCAGGGGGATGGGAAGGAAGAGGGGTAGTTCGATAGAGGGAGGGTTAATGGTGGGACCACACCTATGGAGCATATTGCAAGGGTACAAGTCAAATCTATTAAGTATTGAACACAAATGTCTTAACACTGTGATTAAGTAAATGATATGAAAGCTATGTTAATTAATAGGATGTAAGCACTCCAACTTGTACACATAATCAACACATTGAATCCCACAAAGGCATAAATATATTCATGATCTATCCATATATGACTTAATAAAAAAAAAAGTGGGATTCATATTTCCCATTAAGAGATCATTATAAAATGCTTTATGGGGTGGTGCCTGTGGCTCAAAGGAGTGGGGTGCTGGCCCCATATACCAGAGGCGGCAGGTTCAAACCCAGCCCCACCCAAAAACTGTAAAAAAAAAAAAATGCTACTACATGTAATGAACACCAAGACATTCAGTATTTATGATCCTTTCAATAATAATAACACATCAAAAACACAAAGACTGTTGATGCTTACAGGTATATCTTCATAGGGATTCCCCTTAATAGCTGTAAATAATAGGTATTTCCAATTTAACACATCCAAATTATAATTTATTATTATCCTCCCAGCCAAAAAAGTTTCACCTACATTTATTTTCCCGTTTCAGTTAATGGAAACACTTTCTCACTCCCCACATCCTATTAACAGATTCTTTTTTGGTTTCCCGTATATAATATACATATTACATGTGGGTAGAAATATAATGTAGGCAGACATTCCAAAGGATTCAGGGGAGAATGGCCCTACACCTCAGCACCCCTGCTTCTCAGCATGCCTACAATGGTGAGAGGATCAGAATATTCAATCTACATGGACAGAAAACTAGTCTGGGGACGTCTGAGTAAAATTCAGCAGTTTAGTAGAGACAGAATATCAGCAGACTTAGATGACAATTAAAAATTACAGTTGATCACGACAATCTAGCATGAAGGCTGTAACTCTAGCCATTCCTTTCTCATCCCCTAAGGCAACTTTGTTAGCTACTTAGTTTTTATTATTATTATTATTAAATCATAGTTGTGTACATTAATGCAATCATGGGGTATCATACACTGGTTTTATATACCATTTGACATATTTTCATCACACTGGTTAACATAGCCTTCCTGGCATTTTCTTAGTTATTGTGTTAAGACATTTACATTCTACATTTCCTAAGTTTAACATGTACCCTTGTAAGATGCACCATAGGTGTAATCCCACCAATCACTCTTTCTCCATCCATCCTTCCCCCTCCCTCCCCTCCTTCTCACCCTTCCCCATATTGTAGGTTATAACTGGGTGATAGCTTTCATATGAAAGCCATAAATTAGTTTCATAGTAGGACTGAGTACATTGGATATTTTTTCTTCCATTCTTGAGATACTTTACTAAGTATTAAGTTGCTCATGTCTGTTAGAATTTCTCTTAAAAATTGAGATGCATTCTGGTTGGGTGCATAAATATTAATAATTGAAATCTCATCATATTGAGTATTACCCTTAACAAATATGGAGTGACCATTCTTATCCTTCCTTACTTTTGTTGGTTTAAAGCCTATTGTATCTGCAAATAGGATTGCAATGCCTGCTTTTTTCTGATTTCCATTTGCCTGAAATATGGACGACCATCTTTTCACCCTGAGTCTATATTTATCTTTTAAGGTAAGATGAGATTCTTGTATGCAGCAAATATCTGGCCTGAGTTTTTGTATCCAGACAAAACTCAGGCCTTGTCTTTAGAGGACAGTTTAAGCTGTTCACATTAATGAAGAATATTGATAAGTCTGATAAAATTTTGGGTATTGAGTTTGTCAAAAGTCCAGTGGACATTTTTAATCCTTTTGCCACTGTGGAAGTTAGAGTTTGATCAAAAGTTTCTGAGTGAGTTTACTTTTGTGGCAGAGGATTAGGCTGGTCATTATGGAGGACAGGTCTGAAAATATCCTGAACAGCTGGTTAGGTTATGGCAAATTTCTTCAACATGTGAATGTCATTAAAGTATTTAATTTCTCCATCATAAATGAAACTCAGTTTAGCTGGATACAGGATCTGGGGTTGAACGTTATTTTGTTTTAGGAGATTAGAAGTCGATGACCACCCTCTTCTGGCTTGAAAGATTTCAGCAGAGAGATCTGCAGTGATTCTAATATTCTTCCCTTTGTAGGTTATGGTTTTTTTACGTCTGGCTGCTTTCAGAATTTTCTCCTTCAAATTAACTTTAGTGAAGTTAATTATGATGTGCCTATGGGATGTCTTATTTGGGTTGAGTTGTGCTGGGGTTCTGAAACTGCTATCTGAATTTCAGAATCTCTTGGCATGTCTGGAAAATTATTTTTCATAATTTTATGGAGGAGAGCCTCTGTGCCTTGCGAAGCCACTTCATCACTTTCAGGGATTCCAATGAGGTGGATATTAGCCTT
>CAUYPK010028354.1:0-10012 GCA_963574355.1 Loris lydekkerianus | reverse complement strand
TACTAGGTTTATACCCAGAAGACCAAAAGTCACAATATAACAAAGACATCTGTACCAGAATGTTTATTGCAGCCCAATTCATAATTGCTAAGTCATGGAAGAAGCCCAAGTGCCCATTGACCCATGAATAGACAAGCAAATTGTGGTACATGTGTACCATGGAATACTATGCAGCCTTAAAGAAAGATGGAGACTTTACCTCTTTCATGTTTACATGGATGGAGCTGGAGCATATTCTTCTTAGCAGAGTATCTCAGGAATGGAAGAAAAAGTGTCCGATGTACTCAGCTCTACTATGAAGCTAAATTACAGCTTTCACATGAAGGCTATAACCCAACTATAGTACAAGACTATGAGGAAAGGGCCAAGAAAGGGGAAGGGAGGGGGGAGGTTTTAGTGAAGGGAGGAAAATGGGTAGGGCCACATCTATAGTGCATCTAAGAATGGGTACATGTGAAACTTACTAAATGCAGAAAACAAATGCCTACATACATTAACTAAGAAAATGCCATGAAGGCTACGTGGAACAATTTGATGAGAATATTTCAGATTGTATATGAAACCTGCACTTTGTATCCCTTGATTGCACTAATGTACACAGCTATGATTTAATAATAAAAATAAATAAATTTAAAAAAATGACAAATTTTTAAAAACATCCACAAACATCAGAAGATCATAAATACAACACTGATTTTTTTCCCTAATCTAAAACAAATGCCATTTTTCTTGATATAACAGCAGCACAGAATATACTTACCTAGTTCTGTCCAATTTATTGTTTTCAAATTAAAGTATTGGAGTTTGGTTAATATTTTGATTTAATAAAAGATGCCATTGCAGGCCTGTGTTAATCAGATACCCACTTTGAAAGATGAACACTGGATAGTGTCTATTAGTCCCTCAAGCCCAGCTCAAAGCTACTCTCCTACTGTAGATTTACAGAAACTGAATTAAATTCGCTACATTAAAGGCAACTTTATCTTTTGGGCAAAATTTGCATTCTGTTAATAAGGAGCAGTGAGAAATCTGAGGGTAGGATCTGAACAACACTGATTATTTTATCCACCCCCTTCCTTCAAGTTCACTGAGGACTAACCTTACTCTGCTATGTAGGAACGGCCCCTGTCAAGCAGGCACTCCACATGGCTCTCTCTCTGCGTTCCAGTAACTGCTGTGTCCAACATTTTAGGCCTAGATATACAAACCATGCCTTACGCTTTTTTGCCCTTTCCCACATACAACAGTCCCTCTATTAGCTCTTCTCAAATTATCCAGTCTAAGCATTCTGTTTCTTACAGAGATTCTGACGGGATTTTTTTTTTTTTTTCCAATTTTCTTTCCTTAAGTATTTTAGGTGAATTTAGAATATTATACGTATTATGTTACTTAGGCATTCTTTAAATAAAGATTCTACGGTCATCCTAATCTAGATACAAACCCCCCTGTAATAACAATAATAACATCATTATTAATGATAAGATGAATTAACATCCTCCTGTGTGCCAGGCACCCTTATAAGAGCTTTAGAAGCATTAGTTACCATTTCATGGATGAGAGTTCTAAGTCAAGAGTTTTCATAACTGTTCAAGGTCTTACTGACAGCAAGTGATGAAATAAATATATCTGCTGTATAGGAAAAAAGAAGACAGTAATCATGACAAATGATATCTAACATTTTACATGAATTTGTATTCTAATAATGTCAGCCATTTGTGTAACAAAATTGTAGCTCTTTTGCAAAACTAAAACTGCAAAGTATTAACAGATGAAAATTTTTCAATGCAACATTTAAATTGTAAATAAATGTTTCATTCAACCTACAATATACACATTTATTTCCAATACAATAATATGTAGCCTGCTGCATAATGAAACGTCTGCTGAGACTCATTTTAGCTTTGGAAATGCTTCTCACAAGAGCAATCATAATTAACTCTTACAATACAATTTTACAGAGTACAGATCACATTTACCCATGTTTACCTCTTACTTTTAGACATTCGTCAGAAAAATGGTTTCAAGAGGCATGTTCCGTTAAGTCTTTAGTCATCTGAAATTAATGCTATTGGTATCACTTTATCTCCACGTCTGACATATTTTAGAAAAACGAGTTCTTTCATCTTCCTGCATTCAGAAGGAAAGGAATAGAGATTCACGAGATCACTTTCCACCTATGCTGCACAATGTGTGGTTAACTCAGCACAACTAGTTTCTCCCCATGTTGTCCACAATGGCTTTCCTATAAGGTTCCAAATTAGAGTTTGGCAGTGAGGTCAGAGTGTGTGAGATTTGAATAGCAGAAGTGAAGGGAAAGTCACCGTCCTGAGGAGGCGTTGGTGGTGATCAAATCTAGTGAATTCTCAGACTGCTCCGGGATCCGATCTGTGATTCTGTCAGCCACATGTGGAACTGCATAGCTCCTCTAAATGCTGTGTCATCTCTCATTTCTTAATTCCCCTGCCTCAGGATAAAGTCTTTAATAAATATTTCTTCAAGTATCTTGCTAAGCTTTTCAAACATTGACTTCCCTAGTCCACTCCATATTTCTTCAAGTTTCACTTCCTGTGTGACTAGAATTCCCAAATTAATTGTAGTGGCTTTCCCTTTCTGACTTTATTTAGACCCTGACCAATGTAACCAAAAATGGATTCAGGGATGAAAGTCAGGAATAACACCTAATGAATTCTGAATTCTGGGTTTGGCTCTCTGATTTGATCAGCTTTAAAGTTGTCAATGATCTCAATGCAAACTTGAACACACAACCAAACTATTGTTGCTTTAAAACACTGAGTTTTTCCCACAGGGATTACTTAGGTATAAAATAGTTGGCTTTATACTATTTAACCGTCTTTTCATACTGCCACATAGACATGGATCAGGGATTAGCAGAAAATTATAGAAAACAATTAGCGGTGTGCATTTTGTTTTGCAGCTATTAGTGAGACAGAAGCTTCACCAGTGCATACAGTCTAACTTCGTTAGTGGACTCATCAGGCAACTTTATTATAGACTTTATTTTGGGAAGCTACAATTTGAAATATATAGAAACACAGAGAAAGCAGGAGGACAGGAAGACATAAAGGTAGAAGCCAGGAGTAAGCAAAGCTTTGGATAGAAGAAAGAAATTGTATTTAATGATTGATGGAATAGGAATAACAACAACGTTACAACAAACTGGGAGCACAGTAAGCTGATTTTTTTAAAACAGGAAATTATAGACAAATATGTCCCCCTAATTAAAAAAAAAATCCTATTGGTATTCTAGAGCTTTTATTGGTCTGCTACAGTTAACTTGTGGTCTAGAATTCCTAATTCTCCATACAATCTGAAGAGAGACTTATATCTTTTCCTTAATTCCTCAGGTATCTCTAAAGTGAAAATATCTAAGCTTAGATAATCTAAATGTGCTACTATTTCATTCAAAGTACGTAATTTAAATAAGCAGACAATTCACTTGAAATTCATATACATACTTGGAACCATTAGAAAATTGAAGCAGAAAAAATGACTAAACATTCTATTTTCATCACATTCAGACTTTTCCACAAGTTCCTATTAAATTTAAACTGATAGCAGGTGAACATATGTAACATCAGTGCCCTTATTTTTGCTTTAATCCTACTCAATTCTTTGACTACTCTATAGAGTTCACTTCAGTGACACGAGGTCTGACAATTAATTTTGTGAACTTGCCTCTGTGCACTTACGTTGGCAGCACTGTGCTAACTACTCCATAAGGTTTCATAACCTTGACACAAATTATGTTTGTGTTGAAATGTGGTGGTGCCTTAATGAATGGTGTTCATTGTTGCTGTGGGTTTTGTGTTCCATCACAAGAATGCCAGATTGAATTAGAGGATGAATAAATATTAAATTTCTTGTTAAACTTGGCAAGAGTGAAAGTGAAATCAGGGACATGTTAGTCCAACTTTATAGCTAGGCCAAGGTGAGAGGATTGCTTGAGCTCAGGAGTTCACTACTAGCTTGAGCAAGGGAGAGACCCCACCTCTTCTAAAAAAAAAAAATAAGTTAGCCAGGTGTTGTGACAGGCACCTGTAGTCCTAAGTATTTGAGAGGTAGAGGCAGGAGGTTTTTGAACCCAGGAGTTTAAGGTTGCTGTGAGCTAGGCTGATGCCATGGCACTCTATCCCGGGGTAGCAGAGTAAGATTCTTTCTAAAAGAAAAAAAAAAAAAATAGATTGAATGCTTTTCTGAGGGGAGAGAAAGCATCACTGAAGAGGAGAGGTCAGGGTTGCTAGTAATGAGCAGAACTGACAAAAACATTGCAAAAATTCATCAAATTGTGTACCAAAATGGATGGCAGACTGCAGTAAGTTCCAGGCTAGGTGAACATCAATAAAAAATAAAAAAATAAAAAAATCCGGAAAATCTTAACTTGGCCAACAACTCATGGCTCTTATATCATGACAATGCACCAGCTCACACAGTACTGTCTGTGAGGGATGTTTTATCTAGCAAACAAAGAATTATAATGGAATACCCTTCTTACTCATCTAATGTGACCCCAATGACTTTTTTCTTTACATAAAGATAAAAGAAATATTGAAAGGGGGACATTTAATGTTATTCGGGGCATCAAGGGTAATATGATGACCACTTCAGGAAATGAGTTCCAAATTTGCTTGAAATAGGTATTGGTGTTAGTGTATAGTTTTTCATGAGGAACATGTCAAAGGTGACCATAGTGATATTCAGGTATGTAGCACTTTCTCTAGGATGAGTTTGAAAACTTAATTGTCAACTATATTATATATGTGTGTGTGTGTGTGTAAAATTGGGAAAAAGCAAAGTTTAGTATTTTTAATTAAAACTTGTCTAGAGAGTAAATAGTTTCAGCTATGTTTTTAACCTATATTTAAATATATTACTTGATCTGATTTAGGGTTACAAAAGTCCTTGATGAGACTTTTATCTAGCCATGTCTTACCATCCCTATGAAATATAGAAGACTACTGAAAAGAAACATTGTGATATTTATTGAGAAATGTAAGCCATCAAAATTTTCATATATTTCATTCTCAATTTATTCCTATGTTGAAAGAGGATAAAAACAGTATTCTGGACATTTCATGATTGTGGTCCCACGGAAGAAAGAACATAACATAATTTTAATCTTCATGAGAAAGACTGAGAAAACATTTATTATAGATATTTATGTTATTGTTCTTTTACTTATTCATTCACTAAATAAATATTGCATTCTGAACACTAGAGTTGGAAATATGATGCCACATAAAATAAACAAGCTATCTTCATGAAGTTTACATTTAAGTGGCAGAGACAACCATACATAAAGCAGCAATTCAGCAAATGTCAAAAAATATGAAACAATATCATGTTAGTCATTAGTTTGGAGAAGAAACATAAAGATGATAAAAGTGGGTCTTCATGAAATTACATTTAAGCTGGCACCTGAAGTGGAGGAGATATATATGCACTATTTAGGGAATGAAAATAATAATTGTTTAAAAATTGTCTATGTTAGACCTCCATTTAATCCTGCAATCTTATTACTAGACCTCTACCCAGAAGAAAATAACTCCTTTCAGCATAAGGACATTTGCACTAGACTGTTTGTCACAGCTCAATTTACAATTGCCAAAACATGGAAACAGCCCAAATGCCCACAAACCCAGGAATGTATTAGGTCATTTCAAAAGTTTTGTCCGTTTTTATGAGTCTACTTTAAACTGTAATATCTCAGTGAATATTTATTCAATTTAATCAAAATAAGCGCCATTTGAATCAGTGCACTTTTGCCAATATAACACAAGTTGATTAATTCCATTGGCATAAAAATTGGGTGCTCGGGATTCGATGAAGTCAACAAAGGCCGTTTTTGCTAGGTCCTGATTGGCAAAGGTTCTACCGGTAAGAAAGTTATCCAAGTGCTTGAAAAGATGGTAGTTGGTTGGCGAGAGGTCTGGGGATTATGGTGGGTGGGGCAGAACTCCGATGCTCAATTCCTTTAATTTTTGGACGGTGATTTGTGAGACGTGCGGCCGGGCGTTGTCATGGAGCAGGATCGAACCTCTTCTGTTGACCAGTGCTGGCTGCTGCTGACGTAATTTTCGGTACATTTCATTGATTTCCTCATAATAGGGCTCTGTTGTGATGGTTTGGCCTGGTTACAGAAAGTTATAGTGAATCACACCAGCCGCTGACCACCATACAGTAACCATGATCTTTTTTTGGTGGGGTTTCGTCTTTGGGAAGTGCCTGGATGGCCCATCGGTGTCCAACCACTGTCCTGAACATTTCCTATTGTTGTAGAGAATCCACTTTTCATCACACGTGATGATCTGATCCAAAAAAGGACCGTTTTTGTTGCACAAAAGCAATGAAGAATAAACCTTGAAACGTGACAATTTCTGCTGATCGTTTAAATCGTGGGACACCCACTTTTCAAGCTTTTTCACCTTTCTAATATGTTTTAAACCATCAAAACTGCATGGGAGCTGACACCCAGTTCTTCCGCCATCCCATGCACCGTTTGTGATGGTCAGTCTCCACCAGGGTCCTCAAGTTCTCGTCCTGGATTACTCTAGATCGACCACTTCGGGGCTCATCTTCGAGGCTAAAATTTCCGGAATGAAATTTTGCATCCCAACGTCTAACAGTGCGTTCATTAACACTATCATTGCCAAATGCCAGGGTAATTTTTCGGGCTGTTTCGGCAGCGCTTTGGTTCAATTTGAATTCGTAGAGAAAAATTGGCCGAAAATCACTTAATGACATCATATAGTAATAGGCTGAAAAGAATAAAAAAAATTAAAAGTAGAAAAAAATGAACAGCATCAATGTATAGAATACAAAATTCTCCATCAATCAGTATACACCACGACACAGTAGAATAAATATTTATTGAGATATGGAGCTACAAAAACACATGACATTAAAATGGACAAAACTTTTGAAACAACCTAATAAAATCATAATGACATCACAGATCTTTACCAACACAGATGTGATTAAAACCATCTTTGCTCTTTCCATCCTTCAAATGCTTCTTAGTGTGTGTGTGTAAGATAATAACTAGCTTGTATGCAGCAGAAATATTTCTAAGGACAGTGAAAGCTGGAAGAATCCAACAATCAGTTATGTATTTGTTCAATTGATACCTGACTCAAATAAAAACATGGTCCTAAATAAGTTAATATGGGTTTTCACTTTAATAAAATATAAATGTATGTTAAGGAAATAAAAGCAGCACAAGTCCAGGGCAGCTGTGGGGCCGCAGGACCCACTCGATTCCCTGGGCCTCAGTCACACGCTCCGAGGCAGCTCATCAGTTCAGGCAAAGCACAAACCCTCATGCCTACATGTAACCCTGCAGGACCCCCTTCACCTCCCCATCCTGAATAGCTCTCCTGCCAGCCTCTTTAATAACTCAGCACTCCTCTCTGCCCCGAGACATCTTACAACCAGCAAACCCCACGAGACTCATTCTAAACATCCCACCTGGGCAAGTGCATTCAATTCAGGTTTATGTGTGTTGATGATGGGAATTGATATCACCAACCTCGATTTTTTTTCTTTGTTGTCCAGAACCTATGTATTTAAATTCTGGCTAACAACCAATCCTCTAGGACATCCTCTAGGAGCTTTTTACTTGACACCTTAAAAGCTGAATTCATACCATCTCAACTCCCTAAGCTACGCCTGTGTCTGTCTCCACATGCATCCCTGACTCAGTGGCACCAATATCACCCATTGCTCAAGGTAAGAATTCAGGAGCTGTTGCAGGTGCTTTCCTTTCCATTCTCTGCTGCTCTCCTCCTCAGCATGTCATCAACCACCACGTGCTGACTGGCTCTACTTGGGATTCACGACCACTGTGTCCTTATCAGGAGGACGGTTCAATCTCATCATCATCAATTTCCTCTCTCTTAGATCATGACCACAAAATACATACTTGCCAGTAAAAAATAATGTCTTCTCCCTACATGCTTCTCCAGTTTCTGCTATTTCTCTGTTTTCTTTATAACTTTCTCCTGATTTATTCATAACCTCAAAAGATGAGTCCCCTTACCATGTCTAATCCAACTCCTCCAATTCTCCCTCTCTCCTTTTCTATTTATTTTTTTTTTTTCCAAGTGCACTACTTACATAAAAATTTGTTAAGAAAACAACAATGTTCCATATTCCTTTCCTCACCAGCAAGAAATTTTAAATCACTTAGGTGAGTTATTTGAGTCTTGTTAGGGGCTGAATTTTGTCCCTTCTCTCCCAAATGTGTATTTTGAAGTCCTTACAACTCAGAATGTGACGGTAATTAAAGATAGGGGTCATTAACACGGCAATTAATTTAAAATAAGGGGGTTAGGGTGAGCCTTTTTCCTATGCATGTGCTAAGAAGAGAAAATTTGGGCCCGGACAAGTACGGAGGGAAGACAAGCTAAACACAGGAAGGGCGGGTGTCAATCTACAAGCCAAGAGAGCAGCCTCCTAAGGAACCAACCTTACTGACACCTTGATCTTGGACTTAGAATTCCCAGAACTATGAAAAACTAAATTCCTATTCGTTAAGCCACACTTGGTTATGGAAGCCCTAGTAAACTAATATAATACTCTTGTTTATCTCTAAATAATACCCTTTCATTGTTTCTTTTTGATTTTTTTGATTTAGGCAATATATATTGACCTCTTCCTAGGAAAGTGGAGAATGTACATAATTTTCACCACTCTGAATCCATGGGCAGCCATGCCTCCTGTACTCCCAATATACTTCCTATATTTTGTTGATGCATAAGGCCATTGTACATATCATTTTATGTACCACTAAGAAAGAAAAATTTTGCCAATTAAACTATGACACGAAACTTTCTTATCACATAGACTTTTTACTGAAAGAGGCCTTTTAGAAGTAACCAGACACAGATTTCCTCATGTGTCATTCTTACCCAACATGAAAATAGAAGCAAAATAAACTGTTAAAGATAAACCTAAATTACTTCTTGAATTCAAAAACTGACAGTTGCAAATCATCTATTTGACTCAGAGAGACTCTTACTCTCCACGTTTTTCACATTATCAAACTTTGTACCATCAAAAATATTGATGGTGCAGTTTTCATAAAAGAATTCTTCCCATACTAAAAGACTTTGATGTCAGGCTTTTAATCGAGTTTTGCATTACGCACAGCTAGCTAGATTTTTTTTCTCCTTCAAGAATATTACTAAATACATCTACTTTATTACCTCACTTTATTCAAACACCTTTGGTTTCTTATATGTATCTACACCCAGGTAGCCATCACCAAATCAATTATAGAACACCTCAAGCAGACCAGGATCCTGGCACCACTTTTTTTTTTTTCTTTCTTTCCTTCTTTCTTTCTTTCTTTCTTTCTTTCTTTCTTTCTTTCTTTCTTTCTTTCTTCTTTCTTTCTTTCTTTCTTTCTTTCTCTTTCTCTCTCTCTCTCTCTCTCTGTCTCTCTCTCTCTGTCTCTCTCTCTCCATTCCTTCCTTCTTTCTTTCTTTTTTTCTTTCTTTTTATTATTGTTAAATCATAGCTGTGTACATTAGTGCAATCAAGGGAACAATGTGCTAGTTTCACATACAATCTGAAATATTCTCATCAAACTGTTCAACGTAGCCTTCATGGCATTTTCTCAGTTCTTTTCTTGCTAATATGTTTGAGTTCTCTGTGGATTGTGGTTATTAGCCCTTTATTGGAGGTATAACCTGCATATATTTTCTCCCATTCTGAGGGCTGTCTGCTTGCTTTACTTACTATGTTCTTGGCTGTGCACATGCTTTTATTTTGATCAGGTCTCAGTAGTGTATTTTTGATACTGCTTCAGTTGCCTGGGGAGTCCTCCTCATAAAATATTCACCCACACCGATTCCTTCAAGAGTTTTCCCTGAACTTTCTTCAAGTATTTTTATAGTTTCATGTCTTAAGTTTAAATCTTTTATCCAGTGAGAGTCTATCTTAGTTAATGGTGAAAGGTGTGGGTCCAGTTTCAATCTTCTACAGGTTGCCA
>CAUYPK010028352.1:0-21362 GCA_963574355.1 Loris lydekkerianus | reverse complement strand
GGGGGGGGGGGTCCAAAAAAAAAAAAACTCAACAAAAAAAAAAAAAAAAAAAACTAAAAAAAAAAAAAAAAAAAAAAAAAAAAAAAAAAAAAAAAAAAAAAAAAAAAAAAAAAAAAAAAAAACCCCCAACACCACCACCTTGTAACTTCCAGAATAGCATAAGGAAACACCAAAGACCTCTCTCAGTCATGACTTAAGGAACCAAAAATAGAGTTTTTTTTTTTCAGTGCTTGAGAAAAAAAATCTATTTCAACCATATCAATAGTCCATCTGATGTGATTTCCTTCTAAGATACACTAAAATGTGGGTTACTCTCACACCTCAGCAAGGATGTAAGATATTTGAAAAATAGCCCCATGAGATAAAAATGTCAATAATATTTTCATTTCTTGTAGTTAGATGCAGCCTTTTGCAGTCCAGTAATTTAATTAGGAGGATAAATTAGACAACTCAGGGTCTTTAAATATCTTACCTTCTAAGTTTTGTAAAAGTTTACTGTTCTAGCCTTACAGCTCTTAATATACACAAAGGACTAAATATGTTGTTTCTGTGATTTGTTTGTTCTGATTTTTACTACATTTTAGCAAGTATTTTTATTTAAAACAATGCATATTTTAATGTTTCTGGAAATCAATCTTATGAAAGATAGTCTGGAAGAACTGTTACTCAAATAGGCAATTAGTTCTTCCAATAATTAGCAAATCCTATATGCCATAACCAGTCTTACTGCTTTAAGACAGTCAAAAGTTTGTTTCCTTGTCAAGAAAAACACTTCATTTGTTGGTGCTTATGTATTCTAGTGTGTTTAAAAGACTTTGGTAGTTGTCTCCTTGTAATATTTCAGGTTTTAAGCTGCTTCCCTGCCTCACTGAACTCACATAAGATACATCTGAAAGCCTTAGTACAAATTTACTTCGAATAAAGTCTTCAATTCATTTTCATGGCACCAAAAAAGACAGCTTTAATAACTGCAATGACAAATAAACTGGAAATCATTCCCGGCCTTTTCACTTAACTGACAAGTAGAACACTCTCATAATGAGCCGCAGGTTTTACGTTTTCTCTTTGACTATAATAGCTTCATTTAAGAGCGTCAGACCCTGACACTTCATCATTTATCTACATTATTTCTCATCTTCTTTCAAATAAATTATGGAATACTAGACTGAGCACATAAAAACAAAGTGACTTGTTATCAGTAAACAGTAAGATAAATTGTCCAGAAGTTCCTCATTTAGTTTCTTTTAAATTTAAGGGCAAGTTATTGGGTGCACCTTTTTTAACTTCCAATGTTTGCATTTTTACAACCATCTTATTTCTCTTGCCACTGGCCTCTGTGCACTCATCCAGAGCCTTATGTGGAAGGCATAAAGTAATCCCATTATCCCGAGGTTGGCCACTAAAGTACAAAGAGACAGAAGGGAAGAAAATCAAATAAACAACTTGGAGAGAGATTTTTCCACATCTGTAAAACCCCCCATCCATAATATATCTTGTCATACTAGAAAATGTGACACTTCCAAAGTAATGAACAGTGCAACTGTAACTGTTTTAGCCCTTAGAAATATAGCACTGATTTTAAATGGATGGGTGAATACCATCTCTTTTAATTGAATCTTTTTTTCTTTAACCATATGGAACTGGAGAAAAAGAAATAAAATCTCTATCAGATTGTATTTATTTTTGAAATTGTTGACTAATTTTATGAAAATCCTTACTTCTTTTCCTTCTTGTTTATTGGTTTAGTATTAACTCCCAAAGACTTAAGGAACCCTATCAGATTAATAAATAAAAATCATTATTTAAAATACTAAATGTAAGTGTCTAGGTAGCAGTACATATTACAGTCTTGATATCACAAGACTTCTAATGACTTGAGTCACAAATTTCCAATGACTTGAGTTATTCTTGAATTAACTCTCAAAAAAGTGTATTGTTGTTTTTTTGCTTTTTAATTTTCCTAGCTAGTCCAATTGATTTAATCATAACATCTTTCAAATTTAGCAACAACATTATATGGAAACTTATACATAGGTGATTTATCAATGTTCATTGACCCCTACTCTGTGTAGAATCCTGATATGAAACATACAAGTAAAAGAATATGTGCTCTTGTCTGTCCTCAAAGATTTCTGGGGAAAGTTTACTCATCTAATTTTGGGATGCTATTTAGCTTTGGAGATGCCACAGTGGTGAGAATAATTTAAGGTGTGAATAATTTATATGTCTCTATATTTATACTTTAAGAAACTATTCCAAGTTCTAGTTCCTGAGAAAAGGGTGAGATAATATGGATTCTGGTTTCTTCTACTAACCCAAGTCTGAAGATATTCCAGAAAGAAAGGTTGATGGATGTGTGCAGGCAAAAGATAGGTAGGGCCGTGTGTGGTTAGGGACGTGTTGGGAGGTAGAGGTAGAGATGAAGGGAATGAAGAGTGGAAGAACCTATGGCAGAAACATTCTGGGGAGCACTGACTTATTTAAAGTCGCTGGAGGGAGTGTGTCCTTTTCTGTCTCCTGTGTTGTCCCCTGCAGAAACTTTCTGGCTAGGCGAGGTTAAGGGGAGAAATACACCCTCAAGACAAATAACAACAAAACCAGTATCCATGTAAATATACAAATTATCTCCTAAGAGCTCTTTGTGTGTGACATGTTTGTTACCCACTAATGGTACCAAGAAGGACATGGGGCCAGGTTGTGAGTTATTGTCTCATCTCCAAGTTTACAAGGAGACTAATCCCTGAAAGCAATGTAAGCTCATAAGGAAAAATAAAAAGACAACTTAAAAGATTCCTGAATATAAGACAAAGACAACAAATCATAAACCTATTGGCTGAAGACAACAAATTGCAAACCTATAGATTAAATGTAAAATTAATATGCTAAATGTCTTGTAATAGGTGCAGTGGGTTACTGTACACCTGAAACAGGACCAAAGAATAATGAAATATAATAACCATGACAGCCAGGGATTCTGGGTGTGAAAAAATCACAGTTAAAAATGAGAATTCAGTGGTTCAAATAGAAACAGCTGAAGAATTAGCAAAATGGAAAATAGGATAAAGGAACTCATTCAGAATGATTAGAAAGGAAAAGCGGTGACAAAGGAATGAGAAGACAAGTAGAAGAGTTAAGTTGCATATCTTAAAATTCCAAAAAAAATAAAAAAGAGAGATGACTAAAAGAACTCAATGAATTGATGCAGAGATTTCTAAATTTAAATAAGATTATGAAAACTTGGGTTAAAAAGATTGATGACAAGCCAAACGACAGATAATGAAAAGATTGATACCTGGAAATGTAGTGATTTGTAAGAATCAGGAAAAAAAAAAAAAAAAAAAAAAAGAAGAAAGAGAGTTTTCAAGGTTATTAGGGAGGGAAAAATCAAATCTTCTACAACTGACTTACAAACCATTATTATGCTTCTCAACATCTATAATGTACTAAGCAGTAGAGCAGTAATATTTTTGACATCTTAAAGAAAAAATCATCAAAACATGTAGTTATATATCTTTTTAAACTTTTAGTTAAATGTGCAAAGACCAATAAAAGTGTTCTCAAGCACACAAGTCTTTGTAAGTTTTACTATAGAAAGAGCTTCTTAGATATATTTCTTTTAAGAAAATATTTTATGAGATTTCTGTATTGTACTAGAAGGGAGAGTGTGGTATTAAAAATGGTGATGAATAATAATAATATCTAACAAATAAGCTCTCTGAAGTCAATTTTCAGTAAAAGTTTATTAATAGTTTCTCTTCATTTTATGGGTTAGGAAATTGAAGCAAAGAAATTTCACACACACAGGAAATAAAAATGCCAGGATTTGAACCTAGGGAGTTGGGCCCCAGAGCTTGCATCCACAGTTGCTACAAACAAGTGAACAGACAGAACATACACACTCACAACAACAAACACACCCAAAGATGTTCATAATAATTTGAAGCTAAAATTCTAAGTCCTGACCTGCTGTTTGTCTAACTCAAATGAGCACCATTCACATAAAATAATATATTGTTATAAAAGAGACCATCCCTCCCTTTGTACTTCACTAAGAACATTGAGAGCAATGGCCCTGTCTTTATTAGAATGCTATAATTGGCTAAATCAAGGATTTTCCAAAAAATAACTGATTGTGAGACTCATGCTTCTACATGTGTACACATGCTCCAAATTTGTAGAATTAAAAACAGTGTAAAATTGGTTCAGGAATAAGCACTTAAATTGAAATATTTGGCATATTAGGTGGCACAATACATCAATGAATAATTTAAATAGAAAATATTGAGAAAATAGTTTACTATTTGGAGAATATTAAGACATATCCCTGTTACATTGCACACAATAATGGACTCTTGATAGATGAACTATCAAAGTTAGGTGAAGAAGGAGTTTTGAGTAATAAAGGAAGAGATTAGCAAGCAATTGACAAAGTTGAATGGATGGCTGTATTCTCTGTGTTCAATAGTAGATACCATAGATAAAGTTAATACGTGAGTGATACATTCAGAGACAAAACCTGGAAAATTATTAATACTTTGCATTTACATACTTCTGTGCATCAACCAGAAAAACAGTGAAAACTTAGTGGAAAAATGGACAATAAGCACGGATTGTCCTGCTCTTGGTCCTTCCTTTCATCTGTGCTGTGTGAGCACCCTGCCTGCCATGTCCTAGTGCACAGGTCACGAAGCCCTGAACTGGTTATCGACCCTATTACCCAGAAGGGGAGAACCCAGCCAAAAGCCAGGCCCTGGACAGCTTCCTGTGGGAGCTGAAGACCCTCCAATGTCATTACCACCTTGGGGTGTCCAAGCCACCAGGGTCAGCAACCAGGTCTTTTCTGGCCCTGTGATCAGCATTACTGAGCTGGTGGAGCTCACCACCTATTAGCTTCAGGGGAGACCTGCTGAAGGTACCCAAGCTAGTTTCTCTGTAGCTCATCCTAGCCAAGGTCCAGTTGGATGGGCAACATGACCTCTGTGCCCAGCAATTCAGGCTCAGCTGAAGCCAAAGATCAGTTCTAAAATACAAGGTTGTGGGAGGGCAGGGAAATACAATTTAATTCATAGAAAGAGACAACTAACAAACATTAAAAGAATTCAAAATCAGGGTGGCTCCATATGCCGGAGGTGGCAGGTCCAAACCCAGCCCTGGCCAAAAATTGCAAAAAACACAAACAAAAAAAAATTCAAAATCATAAAAAATACTTAATTTCCTACATAAAGAACAAATCAAAACTTTAAATTCAATATTGCCACTGCTATTTAATCATTTTTTCTATATATAATCTAAATTATCATGTAAGGAGCAATAGCTAGATTCAATTTTACTATACAGTCTCCAGAAGAAATTGATAAATGAATATCAAAAATAGTCAATACATTTGTAGTACATTCAATTTTTTTTTTTTAATTTTGTTTTGCTTTTTAAAGACAGTGTCTTGCTTTGTCATCTAGGCTAGAATAGAGTGGCACAATCATAGCTCTCTATAGCCTTGAATCCCTGGGCTCCACTCCTGAGTAACTGAGACAACTGGCATGTGCCACCACACCCCATTTATTTAGCTAAAATTTAAGAACATAAGAAATGTATGAATGTATATATAAATATACAGATTAATAATAGCTACAATTGATTTATGATTCAAGAAATGCTATCAGTATAAACTAATTCTTTGTACCCTCAATGAATCCCAAACAATAAAATGGAAGCAAATTTATGTAGAGTAATATTACATACTTTTGCAACTGAATGTGTTTGCAGCTATAAAAAACATTTTTTAGATTTATTGATGCTACCAATGACATTTTTGTGAGGTTAGGTATTTATCTTTACATTTTCAGTCATTATAGTTTCTGACCCCTGGTGATTAAAATACATGTGTAGTTAAATTAGCTAACCTTTTTCTAAACCAGCATTGTAGATGAATTATCATATTCAAAAATCAACTCTATTTATAGTTTGTGTCACAACTACAGAAACTTTGTCCAGTTGAGCACTTCAAAAATTTCACATTAACAAAACAATTTAATACCAATAATTGTATCATAATGCTTTCTTCAGTCTAACTTCTTTCTTTTAGAATGTAAAAATTGTTAAATATATAACATATGGTCTATATGTATAGACCAATAAAGTATAACTTACTTACATATATCAATATGTTGTATAAAAATGTGATTTCCACATATGAGGGTACAAATAAACCAATAAGGACTCAGGGATGGGGTCTGGGAATTCTTTTTAGATAAGAAAACACTTAAATCACATCTTATGAGTGGATAGATTATATTTATGAATTAGAAAACTCAATATTATTAAGATGTCAATTTTCCCTTGCAGAAGTAATTCATATGAAAATGTCAGGATGTATGTAGATGACTAAATCTAAGGATCAAGATAGATTCCAAAAATAGACTCCCATTTTCAATAGATTTTTACCAAATGGCCAAGGCAATAAATAGTCTTTGGGAAAAAAAAAATGGTTCCAAAGAAACTAGAGAAATGTATGGAAAAAAATAAATCAAACAAAAACGTCAATGCATACCTTACAGCCTACCAAAACTTTTAATTTGAAATAGATTAGAGACACAAATATAAAAGTGAAAACTATAAAGCCTTTAAGGGACAATATGAAAGTACAGATTTCATAAGCAAAACAATACATAAATTGTACTTTATCAAAATTAAAAATTCTCTTAATTGATACCACAAAGAAAATAAGAAGGTAAGTCACACACTGAAAGGAAATATTTGCAATACACTTATCTGAAGAAGGGCTCACCATGTAAATAACTTTTAATGATAACTAACAAAGAAGATAACACAGTAAAATAGGCAAATTTACTTAGAAACTTCTAAAAGGAAGATACATGATTGGCTAATAAGTACAAGAAAATTGTTCAATATCATCAAACTCAAACATCAAAGCATCAAAATTACAACAACAATGAAATATTACTATAGACCGCTAGTCTCTCGGCTAACTGAGAGAAAGAGAGAGAGAGAAAGAGAGAGAAAAGCAGAGGAGAGAAGTAAAAGAAGGAAGGAAGGGAGGAGGGAGGGAGGAAGAAGAGAAAGAAAAAAGGAAGTAATGAAAGGAAGGAAGGAAGGGAAGGAGGAAGGAAGGAAGGGAGGAAGGAAAAGAGGAAGGAAGGAACGAATGAAGACATAAAGTGAGAAAAAAAGAAAATGAATGAATGATTGGCAACACCAAACTTTGGTGAAAATATGGAGCCACTAGAATTAACTGCTGTGGAAAATGGTTTAACCACTTTAGAAAATGGAAAATTTCTTGTAATCTTAAACTTACCATATGATATAGTTATTCCATTTGCTAGATATGTTCCCTAGATGAATTAAAAAATTACACACACACACACACACACACACACACACACACTCACATGAAAAAACAACACAAGAATATTTGAGTAGCAGTTTTGTTCATATTGTCTCCAAACTGAAAATAATACAAATGTCCATTGACAGAGAATGGAAAATCAATTTGTGAGATATTCATACAATGGAATTTAGTCCTCAGTAACATTCATTATGAAATTGTTATTGAATAGTAATAATAATAATTGACCATTACCTGCAACTACATGAGTAAATCTCAAAAACATTATGTTGAATAAAAGCATGTAGACACCAAAGAAAACACAATGTGTGATTTCATTCATATGAAGTTCAAAATAAGAACTAATCAACAATTTCAGAAATGAGAATACTTACTTTGAACTATATGAATTGACACAAGTGGATGTGAAGGAAATTTCTGAGATGATGAGAATCAATGATCTACATCTTGACTATGCTGTTGGTATCCAGATATACACATTTATTGATCGCCATTGATAACTACCATATGCACACTTATGTAGACTGAATCTTAATAATAAAAAATACTGAAAACATTCTTTACAGTTTAGTGTTAGGGCTCTCATTGGATGGGTTTAATAGCAGATTTCACGCAGCAGGCAACAGGATTAGTGAACTCAAAAAGATATCAATAGAAAATATCCAAACTAAAGTATATAGAGAAAAATGAATGAGAAAGAAAAAGTCAGAATAGATGAGAGGAGTGGGTGGGGTTCAACCAGGAGGTCAAACTTTAATTAGACTCCTAGAATGACAGAAGAGGATGACACAGGAATATACATATAAATGAATTAATAATCCAATGAACAATATCAACCCACACCTTCAAGTATCCCAGTGAATCTTATAGGACAAATACTCCTTGGAAATTCATGGTCAAATTGCAAAAATTAAATACAATGATAAAATTCTACAAGCACCCAGAAGCTAAAGGTCATGTTACCATCACTGGGGCCACATACTGATGCCACACATGTCAACCAAATTTGGGGACCTAGAGAACAATAGACTGAAATATTTGAAGTGCTAAAAAGGAAAAAGAACCCTACCAACCCAGAGTGTCTATTCACTGAAAGTATGCTGGTAGGATGAAAGTGAAATAGGAATTTCAGACCAAAATAAATAAACATAAACTTATGCTTTAGGGAATAGTAAACAGATTTCATCACAGTGAATAAACATGACCCCAGATGGAAGCACAAAGCTTTAGGTTGAAATGAAATGACCAGAACATTAAATGTGTAAATAAATAAAAATGAATATTAATGATATGGAGTTACAACATATATCAAATTTTGGTCAGGAAACATAAAATACATTAGTGATTTGAATAGGAAAGTTTTAATGTATTAATTAGTAAAAGTATTAATTAGAAGTATTAATTAAAAGTAAAGTATTAATTAGTAAATTATTAGTAAAGTATTAGTAAAGTAAAGTAAAAGTAAAGTATTAATTAGTAAAAATGTGGTTAACAAGTAAAAGAATTTAAAAGAATGTTAAACAATGTAGGGATAGCAAATGAGAGAATCTTCTATATTTAAGAGAAATAAGGGAGACTATTCAAAGATGAAGTAAGCATGGAAGACCCCTGCTTCCCAACACACTATTGGGCTGAGATTCAAACCTTACTGAAGAAGGTCCGACTACAGCCTAGTGGAGAGTGGAGAAACTCACTGAGTGGCAAGGCACAGAGCTCTTGCATAGCCAGGAAACCAGAATTGGTGACTAGGAAGGTGCTTCATTGCTGGTGAAAATCTGAAGCTCTAAGTCCCCTGGATATTGTCCCATATACTTCTAGGAACATTGCCATAAAAAGCACACAGAAAAGCACGGCAAACCAGGAAGACAAGATTCTTCCCTTGCTCTGCCCTGCTGCTCCTTCTTATGCGAAGTGTACAATTGAGACAACTGGCAAAGGTGTTGCATGACTGGGGACGAGGAGAACTGTTTACAGGGTCCAGCTCTACTATTATCAAGCAGGGTACTGCAGGACAGATTTGGAGCAGGGAGATAATCAATTTATAACTGGCATATACTATAATAATATTTTGTAGGTTATATGATATGTGTAATAGTAAGATATATGAGGTCTGACAATTAAGTTTTCAAAGTCATCCTAGGAAAAAGTGCTACCTACCTCAATGCTCAATATCACTACAGTCACATTTGAAGTGCTCCTTTGGAGACGCTGCGCACTAATACCAATATACCCTTCAAAGCAATTTTTCTAATTCTTTTTTTCTGGAATGACCATCAGAGATGTCATTGTCATACAAAGGTTTACAAGGTGAACTTGCTGCTGTGGGCTTACTTCTACTTTTTCACCATTGTATGAACAACTCAGTAAGGTTTTATCACCTTGGTATATCATCGACACCCAGCTGCATTTGTGGTGAATATGTGGGTATCTTGATGAATGGCATTCATTATTGTTAGTGTGTGTGTGTGTGTGTGTGTGTGTGTGTGTGTGTGTGTGTTTGCGTACGCGCACGCACCATGCAATATTGACTCTGACAGTCATTCCAGAACTAAAGTTTCAAAATTGCTTTAAAGGGTAGATTAGCCACTGGTCTAAGTGCATAGCTTCCCAAGAGGAGTACTTCAAAAATGTCCATAATGATATGCAGTAATAAGGTATGCAGTACTTTTTCTAGGATGAGTTGTGAACTTAATTGTCAGAATGCATATAACTATATCACCATAAAGGTTAGAAAGAAGGTAAACAATTAAATTTATGTGAAATACTTGTTTTGTTTGGGAAAATGACAAAATTTTAAATTAAAGTAGAATCAACATATAATAACGTTGTAATATAATTTTTAGCATAATAAAGCAAGTCTCACTAAAGAGATTTTTTTTAAAGATTAACAGCTAAGTTATTAGTCTCACTTTCCCATTATAAGAAAAAAATTTAAAAAATTGTTTTCAGCAATAGGGGAAAATAAGTTAGATTTATCCACACAATAGAATATGCTTCAATAGCTTTAAAGAAGCAAGACTTGTGGATGAATATCCGTTCACAGCAAATGTTCATTATATGCAGTTCTAGAGACAAAAGTAGGCTTAAAACTGTAAATACTATGTTATGATAGATACATTATTGGGCACTTATGGCCTACCAGGCACACACAACATGCTCTCATTTAATTCTCCTGGCAGCCCTATGAGGTATTATCTCTATTACAATATAATCTCATTTTCATAAATACATTCACACATATATTTACAGAAAAATATTAAATTTTCCTCTGATTGGTGATGTAACCAGTACTTTTGAATTAGCCCTGTTTACTTCTGTATAGTTTCTTTTTCTCCCCACTGTAAACATGTATTAGTATTCTGAAAAAAAAAAATATTAATTAAGCATTTAGAATTAAGGCAACGTGTAATCTGATCATAATTATTTACCTCATATAGTGGAAATATTGACTTATAAACTTAAAAAGTGTGCATAAAGGTTATGAGAATAAGAAGACTTTATAATATAGCAGTTAACATTGTTTACGATTAGTTTTATTTATTTGTGAAAAGAATCAGTATAGAAGATTTGGCCATTCATTGTGCATCTTCCATTAATAAAAGTAGTTGCTTTTAATAACATTGAATCTGAAAAACTACAAATGTTAATTTCAAGAGATTAATTAAGGTCTCATATCTTGACAAAAGCTATCCACAAATAGTTCACTCGGTTGACCCATGGTTGTAACTATAGGACATGTATCATATCTGAAAACAAACAAAAATGACATTGATTTTCTACTAACACATATTCAATGATATATGTAATTAATATTAAACAAAGCAAACACAGAGTAAGAAGCAGGAAGTAAGATGACCCAGAATTTTATGCAAGATTTATCCCATTCATCTTTTTTTTTTTTTTTTTTTTTTGCCCTAAGCACCTGATAATGTCCTTGAAATTCAAATGTTTATGGATGGATAACTCACTGAATAAAACTGATCCATGAAGAGTAATTGACTACAATATGAAGACAAAATATAAAGTCCTGTGAAAGCACGACACTAACCTTACGAGATGTGTGCTCAAGGAATCCTTCCAGAAAGAGGCAGCATTTCATCAAGTGTGGCTTCAAAATGGGTTCTATAGATAAATAAATGGATCCAAAGTTTCAGGGAGGGCGTAGATTTCCATATTGAGTTTCTGCATGCTGTATAGGTCTAAACGATTTAAAAATGGAAAGTTGCACCTTAGAAAAACTCAAGCCCAACAGTAAAGTTCCAACTGGAAAAGTTGAGAAACCTCTCCTTTTTTTTTTTTTTTTTTTGAGATAGAGTCCCACTATGTCACTTTGGGTAGAGTGCTGTGGAGTCACAACTCACAGCAACCTCAAACTCTAGGACTTAAATGATTCTCTCGCCTCACTTTCCCAAGTAGTTGGGACAACAGGCCCTTGCCACGACGCCAGCTATTTTTGGTTATAGTTGTCATTGTTGTTTAGCTGGCGAAGGCGGGTTTGAACCCTCCAGCCTCAGTGTATATGGTTGGTGCTCTAACTGGTGAGTTACAGGCCTTCTTAGCTCACAGTCAGCCCTTAATCCACCCAGCTTTGTTCACATCTATGTCTTATTCATCCACGATGCTCAGCCAACTCCACTCCTACTACACAGGGAACTTTTCTGAGAATAAAGACCAGCCTTAGCCATCTTATCTCCCTTCTCATGCTGATTGACAATTTCCATCAAGACTACATTGGTAAAAGTGGGAATTAAATAAGTAAAAATGCAGGGTTTGGGTGGCCCTCTCTATAGTATAAAATTTAAAAAATATGCCAGAACACAATTCATGACCACAAGTATTAATTCACTACCTAACATGCCAGCACCAAAGCTCTATTTTATATCATACACCTGTGTAGCTCATTCTTCATGCAAAATATATTTTCACATAGCAGATTTTCTAATATCTAACTTTGTTTGTTTGTTTATTTATTTATTTATTTGAGACAGAGTCTCTCTCTGTTTCCCGGGGTAGAGTGCCGTGGCATCATCATAGCTCACAGCAACCTCAAACCTCAAGACCACAGCAACCTCAAACCAGGCTCTGACTAGCTGGGAATACAGGTGCCCACTACAATGCCTGGCTACTTTTTCTATTTTTAATAGATACTGGTCTCAAACTCCTGAGCTCAAGCAATTCACCAGCCTCAGCCTCACAGAGTGTTAGGATTATCAGCATGAGCTGCCAGGCCCAGTCTAATATTTTACTCTAAATTATGTTTCTCTAGCATACTTTAATACATATAGAATGTACCTATAATTGGATCCACATAAGATACATATATACAAGTTGGAAATCCACCAATAATTTGTTTAATACTAAATTTTTGAAATCTTTTTTAAGAAGGATAGCCAAGTATTTAGTTACTATTTCTTCCTTTTCTTCCTCAACTTCAATTGTCTAAAATATCTTTATTTCCTCTTTATTACAGATGTAAATCTTCATTGATCAGAAATATTTTGAATTGGTGATAATTTTATTTCACTCATGTTTCTGTTGATTTGGTTTAGAAATCATCTATAATTATTCTTCATAGCTTTCCTGAGGTATTATCTCCCTCCCTCCCTCCTCCACCTTGTTTTTATCCACATGCCTTTAAGATTTTCTCTGTCTTTGATTTTTCAGCAGTTTTTCTATAACTTATCTAAGTGTGAGTGTCTACTAAGAACTTGCATGGTTTCTTCAATCTTTGAAATTTTTGTTTTAATGCATAATCATAACTTGAAATGTGGAGTTTAAATGTGGACTAGATGTAGTCACTGAATCCTGTCTGTTTTTCATCCTTTTTTCTATATTTTTTATCTTTCTGCCTTTCTATGATTCACTCTTGATAGTTTTTACTGGTCTCTCTTACACCTCTTTATTTCTCATTTATTCACATCTAATCCATATCTAATACTATCTGTAAACTTCTTGTCCTGTTTTTTAGAATTCACATCTTTTTGTCTTCTACTATTTTGCCATTTCTAATTGTTTGTCAATATTGTTAATCTGTGTTTTTAAAATGTCCTGTAGTATAGTAAGAATTATTTTTTATGTATTTTTTATTTCAAACTATTATAGGGAAACAAATGTTTTAGTAACATGTATTGCTTTTGTACAGTTTGAGTCAAAGTTCTAAGTGTGCCTTCACTCAGATAGTGTGCATTATACCTGTTAGGTGTTTTTTCATTAAAAATGTGTGTCTGATATTTCTAATACCTGAGGCCACTATCTATCTCCTTCAGTTTCCCTTTTTTCCTATTGGTTCTGATTTATATTTCTTTATTTCCTTAGTTGTTTTTACTTTGATGCTTGACAGTATAGTTCATAATTTCTTTGTAGATTTAATTTGTGGTTTAGTATACTGACTTTCTCTGTTTTGGCAACTGGAAGAAATTGCTACCTAGAATAGTTTAATTCATTTTGACCAGCAAATATTGGGTCATGACTAGGATGGCCTGGTGTGTGTGAGGACTGATTGTTTTCATTTCACCTTTACTTCAGGATGGAATCTAACTGTACTCCAATTCAAAGATAATGGGTTTATACCAATGTCACCATCCTTGTGAATGCTCTACTGTTAATTGGGGCTATGAGCCATGAAAGAATTTCAGAAGAACTATTCAGTTGTCCAACCACCTCTTTGGGCTTTTTCAGAGGTTCTTGGGAGAACCTTTGGAAAAGTTGGTTTGCCATCTTCTTCTGGATCAGGACCTTTTAGCTCTTTTCTGCCTTCAAGCAGAAGGTTCTAGTAATTGCTCCCATTGCCTCATTTCTAGTTTCCCTAATGAAAAATTTCCCTAGTTATCATCTAATTTGTCACTTTAAGAAGGAAAACTTTACATACAGAATTTTAAAGACATATACTTGTTGGGGACCAGCTCCATACCACACCATGAGTTCTTTCCCAGTGACTGGCAGGACAAGAGGATGAGAGAAAATAAAAAGTCAAAACACGAGAATGTTTTTTAAGAAGCTAGCCAGGAGCATTTTTTCCTTAATCATCAGAGAAATGAAAATCAAAACTACTTTGAGATATAATCTGACTCCAGTAAGATTAGCCCACATCACAAAATCCCAAAACCAGAGATGTTGACGTGGATGTGGAAAAAAGGGAACACTTCTACATTGCTGGTGAGAATGTAAACTAATACGTTCCTTTGGAAAGGTGTTTGTAGAACACTTAGAGATCTAAAAATAGACCTGCCAATTGATCCTACAATTCCTCTACTAGGTATGTATCCAGAAGACCAAAAATCACATTATAACAAAATATATCTACCAGAATGTTTATTGCAGCCCAATTTATAATTGCTAAATCATGGAAGAAGCCCAACTGCCCATCGACCCATGAATGGATTAATAAATTGTGGTATATGTACACCATGGAATATTATGCAGCCTTAAAAAAAAATGGACACTTTACCTCTTGCATGTTTACATAGATGGAGCTGGAACATATTCTTCTTAGCAAAGTAGCTCAAGAATGGAAGAAAAAGTATCCAATGTACTTAGTCTTACTATGAAACCAAGTTATAGCTTTCTTATGAAAGCTATAACCCAATTATAGCCCAAGAAGAAGGGTAAAGGGGAGAGGGAGGGGAGGAAATGGAAGAGGATGGGTGGAGGGAGAGTAATTGGTGGGACCACACCTATGGTGCATATTTCAAGGGTAAGTTTGAAATTTATTTGTAGAATGTAAATATCTTAACACAATAACTAAGAAAATGCTGTGAAGGCTATGTTAACCAGTTTGATGAAAACAGTTCAAATTGTATATTAAACCAGCACATTGTATCCCATGATTGCATTAATGTACACAGCTATGATTTAATTATAAAAAAAAATAAGAAGCTTGCCAAGAGACTTCCTACCTCTAAGCATGAAGACCAACAGAAGCATGTTCAGTCTATCTCCACTTTTATTACACACATCACTGCTGTAATCATCAGTCTAATGGGGGAAGGCTAAACCCCCATGTCATGGTTCTTGCTGGGCTTGCATTTTCTAACCAAACTACTTCTTTAACTATGTTAATTAGACTAGATTTACCTCTTGCTATTATTACTCTAAGTTACTTATGATCTTAACACAAACAGAGCATTGAACAGGGAACACAGTCCAGGAGCAGGATGTCAAAGCAGAACTCAATCAGACCATGCACACAGACGTCAGGAGTGACAATTAATTCCCTGGAAGCCTTGTCCTCACATGTGCTGATGCTCCAGCCAATACTGAGATGACAGAAGAAAGGAGATATTTTCCTTTATATCTTTTTGAGAGATTCGTTCTCTCTAAACAAGGTTTGGGTGCCTACCCTGTCACCAGCGAGTTCAGCATTCCCTCACTAACTCCCCAATTACATTCTCTCTCCTTGAGAGGGCAGCCCCATCTGCAGTCAGCCTTGTCTCTCAGTGCTCAGTGTCCTCTGAGCCAAGTCACACTGGGGCAAGCTCTGGCAAGACAGTTTGCTTGAAAATGCCAGGTTTCACGCTGTGATACTTTGAAACAGAATTTGGGTTTCTTTGATCCACTTCTCTCTGGTCTCTGTTCCCTTTTGACCATCATCTGTAATCATTTTCTTAATTCAATTCCTAATCTACTTATACTAAACAATTGAAAATTGATTTTAAGCTTATTAAATCATTATTTCTAGCAATGCAAGCACAACAAGATATGACTCTTCCCTTAAGTACCCACATGTCCACCTGCATATACTTTAGGTGTAGTTACAAGTGGAAAAAAATGCAAATGGGGACAATCAGAGTTTATAAATAGTGCATGGTCTGCAGGAATTTGAACTCATTATTGAAAGTCATTTGGTTTTAACTATGAACTATAAAAAAAGAACATATTAACTAACAAAAATCATAAATTATTTTCGAAGGTTAACTCTGAGCGCTTATATATTTGAACTAGGCTTGTGAGACACAAATATAAACACTATTCTTTTTGCCAGAGTAATATGCAAGGCTAGAAACGGGAATGCCTTGCTTATACCATCAAGCTCTAAAGACACACACACACACACACACACACACATACATTTGACTTTCAATCATTCATTTTGCTTAAATATGGCTTGCTCCCTGAGCTTGTGAATTAAACAAAGTTGATTTTCATAGAAAACCAAATTCAGTTAATAATACCTGATTATGTTTGTGGATAAAAACAACTTTTAAGAGCACAGACCTTTTTTTTTTTTTTTTTTTGGTTAAAACAGATGATTCAGAAAAATATGCTACAGCTTTTTTTTTTTTTTTTTTTAACTTTAAAATCATTATATTCTGATTGGGAAAACAAGGCTCTAGCACTTGTCAACTTCTGTATTCTGTGACACTGCATGTCATTCCAAGATTTGGAGCATCTGATTTGCTTAAGGTAATCAAATTAACCAGATGATCCTCTACTCTTACTTTTTTTTTTTTTTTACTATGTCTGGATAGCCTTTTAATGATGGAGACAAGCAGCATTGCCCAGCTTTGTATGGGATGGCATGAGAATACAGCATTGATACGTGAATGTCATATATAGAAATAAAACAACCATGTTTTATTTTTATTTTACAATTCCAGTTCAAAACAACCCTATATTAAAGACCATCCAAAATAAAGATACAATTTTAATAATATACCAGTTTTGAAATAATCTGTTCTACAAAGTATGATGTTTTGTCCTATTGACATCATCCAAACAATTGTAGACAAAATGTTGCAGGATAGTATGCATTTTAATATTCCTAAAAACAAAAAGCATTGAAAGAATGGAAACATAATTTCGTGCTATTTATGCCTTACAAAATAATCTATATAACACACAATAACCTATATTTCAGTTTAAAATATCCAAGAAACATATAACTCTTAGTGTAAATTGGCTTTGAGTGTTAATTGTGTATCTACATGTAATAATCTTTATTATAATATTTGCATGTTTTCGAGAAAGATTATGTGATTTACCTTTAAGTTCAAGGGCCTTAATATACATCTTTTAAAAAATGTATCTAGGCATGTAATATTTTAAAGAAAATGAACAGAATAATCTTATGAAACAAATTGCAAGTTACATTAGAGTAGTTACTTATGAATATGTTAAATCAATTCACGATTTGTACTCTTTATGACTGAAATTGTGTAATATTCAGCTCTGCATGCATGTTTTACTTGATTGATACCCAAATGAATATTGCATTGATTACATATTCTTCTTCTTAATTCTTGTAAATCTAAATGTAAAATAACACATATACACAAACAATTTCTGTGCCTTAGGGGCACCTTTGGAGTATAGTATTTATAAAAAAATTGGCAAACAGTGTATCATTCAAAAATTCCTCTTTATTTTAACCTTATTATTAGCTATACAAGAGATCAAAATGAGCATTAAGAGGTACTATAATCAAACGGTAATGTTATGAGAATCAGTGCATGCACTGCTTTCTATAGCTGACATCCCTGGCCCTTCTGCTTCTAAAACTCTATAGCAGTCTGTATTTCTTAAAACAATGTATGGGCTGTATAAGCCTGCCTTCTGAAATGATGAGTTAGAGAATGTTCTGAGAGTACTTGCCAAATCATAGTACCATTATTAATTCAAACATGATGAAATTGTTCATTTTATCTATAATCATGTAATTCATCAAAATACTACTAGAGCATATCATTCTCAGCTACTACACAGCTATAGCACCTTATTCTATGCCAACAAATACAGAAAATTACTTTGATGTTCATCTACCAAAAATAGGAATTGTTTTAAATTTGGGCAGGGTTTTCTTTATATTTTGATAAAAGAAAAATTTCAACATGTTGTTGTGTACTGACGTGAATGCATTTGGTTTGCATTTGAATAACCTCATTTATTAAGCTTTAAAACATATCAGGATGTTGGGAACTGAAATGGTATATTTCCTATGTGTTAGTTTTTTCATTCTCCTTTATGAATATATTGCAAACTGGCGTAGTAAGTGGCGAACAACCCCTTACATTATAAATCAACGGAGTCATGAAAACTACAACCCCATCACCCAAGAGCTCTTCCTTGAAAGTTCTTTTTGGCATCAAGATTATGCACTTTTAAATGTATGGTAGAAATAAAAATGAGCTAGATACTGTATTTGTTATAATTTATAAAAAAAAAAAAAAGAAGAAAATTGAGGCACAATATTAGAAACAGAATAATTAGCAATATTTTTGTACTTTGTAGTTTACAGAGATACCTGCCTTTTATCTTTTGCTCATAGATTTACTTATTTAATAGCAGAAGAATCATTAACTACTATTATAACAATATAGCAGAGAATGCCCATTTATTTGTATACTGTATGTGATCATTTGAATACCTACATGAAAATGTCCTTTCTCCCTTTCTGAAAATTGAATTATCTGCACCACGGTGCCAAGAAGAGAGAACTACCTTGTTAGAAGAGACAGACATTAATAAATGTATAAACTAAACTAAACTAAAAATAATAAACTAAATTTAAAATAGGATAAACTAGAATAGATAAAATAAATTGGTGGCTATCTATCCTCCCAAGTCTATCATTTCATATGTAAGTTTCTTTGTCTTGATTTATGTTTTTTGTTTGGAAATTTCTGTTTTTCATCCTGTGAATCTCAGAGGCTTTCAGCTTAGTCTATCATCAAGGCATGTGGAATTTACTACGGTCATTAATTTTGATTCACATGGAGGAAGGAGCACAGCCTTCAACTACTGCATATTTCTTATCCCTGTTGCTATTCCTATCCCTCAGTCCTGCTAAGGTCACTCTCTTCTCTGAGTTCTGGAAGTGATTGACTTTGGATACTTTCCCCTCTGAATCTCAAACTGAAACATCATCCCCAATGTTATGTCATAGGGACAGACCTCTCCTCAATGTCTTGATGCCCTTCCTGTGGTAACGAATGAGTCTACCCTTCCCCAGTTGCTTGTGCTGATTGTTTACAAAGAGCCTGCCACCTCCCCCTCTTCTTTTGTTCCTCCTCTTGCTAAGTGACACACCTGCTTCTTACTTTACCTTCCACATGGATTGTAAACTTCGGGAAGCCCTCACCAGCTTTTTGTAGTGGCTGGTGCCATGCTTCTTGTAAGGCAGCCAGAACTGTGATCCAACCGTTACCCCAGCCTCAAGTATTCCTTTACAACAATGCACAACAACTAATGCAGGACGTTCACAATAAGCCTCTTTCATTCTCAAAAAAACATGATCAAGATTTCTACCGTGTGAAAATTAAACTTACAAACTGAGACAAATGGACTAAAACTAAACAGACGAAAGGCATAGCAGTCAAGGACAAACCCCTGTCCATATCTGGGACCTGCTTGACACTCTTCTATTGACTGCCTTTTCACCAACTGTCTCCTAACACATCTGTTGTAATACATCTCATGTAATATCTTGCAGGTAAAATGAACATATAAAATCTTGCTATATTTTGGTTAAAGAGTATCAAGAGTAAAAGTAATATACATTTTCTAGTAAGGACACAAATTTAAAAGATTCTGCTGAGTACAATAATATAGATCTGTATAAAGCAACTTCAAATATAACAGTGAATTTTTCAAAAATATTTCCATGAGTTCATTTTTTCCAAGTTTTTATCGTGGTCAATTTCTAGTGTTAACAAATAAACTCCTATTGTTTTAAAAAGTCTGTGTTCCATACAAACAAAACTCATAGTTGTGATCCTTTGAATACTGTTACTCCTTATCTTGTTCAAGACTATCAGACTGGGGGTTCATAAAATTTGTTTGCTTATGGTTTCTGGAATTTAAGAAAGCACATACACATTTGTAATTCTTAGTATGTGATCAGAAAGATCTCATGTAGCCTAGTTGAAAACATACAGTGAATCTCTTGAAGTTATCTTTCATAGATGTTGATATTTTCATTCAACTACCCTTGATAAAGCATGACTTCATATGGTAAAGGGGGAGAAATGTTCATCAAAGAGGATAGTAAAATATGCAATATTTATTGAAAATTAGTAAGTAGGTCATTTTCATGCCAAGTGA
Source organism: Loris lydekkerianus (assembly GCA_963574355.1). Lineage (NCBI taxonomy): Eukaryota > Metazoa > Chordata > Mammalia > Primates > Lorisidae > Loris > Loris lydekkerianus. The sequence continues at coordinate 961 of CAUYPK010028352.1, read as the reverse complement.
TGAATGTTTGTATAGACTTAACCTTCCTAGTCAATGTGATTCCTAGGAAAGAAAAAAGAAAACATAGTAATTATTCAAATATTGGATGAGATAAAAATAATTTCAAATTATGGTGAGCTCATTTCTTTTAAGAGTATTGTTCTCTATTTCTGCTATAGAAAGGAGAAAGATTTTACTAAATCTTTACTAAAAGTTCCTTTTTCATCAGGATGTCTACTTGACAATGAGCTTTCCTGCATAAGAACTGAAATTCTATGATGAACCTGAGCATGTCAAATGGATCAGTATGAGTCTTTTGAATAGAATAAGATTTCAGAATTTTCATCTCAGAATTTTTATTGGATTATGAACTCTCTCTCTTCCCTATCCTTATTCATGAGCATGCATTTTTTTTTTCCATTAAATCATAGCTGTGTACATTAATGTAATCATGGGGCACCATACACTAGTTTCATAGACCGTTTGACACATTTTTATCACACTGGTTAACATAGCCTTCCTGGCATTTTCTTAGTTATTGTGCTAAGACATTTACATTTCACATTTACTAAGTTTCAAATATACTCTTGTAAGATGAACCTCAAGTGTAATCCCACCAATCCCCCTCCCCTTGCCCACTTCCCCCTCCCTGACCCCCTTTACCCTTTCCCCCTATTCTTAGGTTGTAACTGGGTTATAGCTTTCATGTGAAAGCCATAAATTAGTTTCATAGTAGGGCTGAGTACATTGGATACTTTTTCTTCCATTCTTGAGATACTTTGCTGAGAAGAATATGTTCCAGCTCCATCCATGTAAACATGAATGAGGTAAAGTCTCCATCTTTCTTTAATGGTGCATAATATGTTAGGTGTACATGTACCACAATTTATTAATTCATTCGTGGGTTGATGAGCACTTGGGCTTCTTCCATTACTTAGCAATTATAAATTGGGCAGCAATAAATATTCTGGTACAGATGTCT
>CAUYPK010028350.1:0-29090 GCA_963574355.1 Loris lydekkerianus | reverse complement strand
GCTATAACCCAGTTATAACCTAAGAATATGGGGAAGGGGGAGAGAGAGGGGAGAGAGGGGGGAGGTGGGCAGAGGGAGGGTGATTGGTGGGATTACACCTGCGGGGCATCTTACAAGGGTACATGTGAAACTTAGTAAATGTAGAATATAAATGTCTTAACACAATAACTAAGAAAATGCCAGGAAGGCTATGTTAACCAGTGTGATGAAAATGTGTCAAACTGTCTATAAAACCAGTGTATGGTGCCCAATGATCACATTAATGTACACAGCTATGATTTAACAATATAAAAAGAGAGAGAGAGAGAAAAGAAACAGGGCCTACTCCAATCCAGTAACAATGGGAGTTGAGAAAACCATCCTTTGAACACAGAAGAGACACAGCTGATAATGGAAAATGAGTATTCTAAGTTAGTACAAAGAATATATGGTCACGGAAAACCAATTTTCTTCACATTTAGATCTAAGAATATCTGCACTTTATCGGAATGTATTGTCTGTGTGTATGATCAATATATTTCTCTAAAAAAGGGAATGACAAGGTAAATCAAACCCATAGTATCAATATAGTTTGTGGTCAGTCTAGAAATTATCTTTCTGTATTTGTCATTTTAAATACTTTGTGACAAGTCAGTCAGTCATTCAATTAGTGTTAATTAGGTATTAGGGAGGTTTTATGTTATCTAACAATTAAATTATCAAAAAGGGAACTTGAACATTTTAATTCATGAATACAAACAATAGGGAATTTAATTAACTGGCCGATAATTGCCATTAAAAGTCACTGTTAAGGCTCAAGGAGCACCAGCCCCATATACTGGAGGTGGCAGGTTCAAACCTGGCCCCTGCCAAAAACTGCAACAACAACAACAAAAAGTCACTGTTAAAAGTTACTAAATGTGGGTGGCTCTTTGGTGCAATGGATAGTGGACCAGACTTCTAGTGATGAAAAATTGCTAAACATATAAACAGAACAACTTCTATTTATAATTTATAGTTGTAAGTTAAATAAAGTTTATACATTATAAGGCAAATGGAAATTATAAGTTAAAAAGTTAAGGGAGATCTAGGTTTTTAATATTATTTTACAAATGAAATATTAATTTTAGAAGCCAAAATTGCCTTGAAAAGTCCTTTCTATTCACAAAAGGACACCAGATATCTTACACTAACAGAACGATCTTAAAAAACAAACAGGAAGTTGGCCATGTGGGGGAGGAGAGCAGTAGCTAGCTCCCATGTCAGGGAAACAGGAGTGAATGAGTAATTGGGGGCTGAAATTCCTTCAGAGGAGTGTAGGGCTGGGAAGAGAGGTTCAATGTGGAAGTACAAAGACAGACCGAGTGGAGCCTGTACAGAACGTGATGCCTCTGGGCAGAATTTCAAAGCATTAGCTCAGAGCAATGAAAAGCTGCATTCACCAAGTGTCCAACAGGAAACAGACAGCGGAATTAACCTGGGTGATTGAGGAGAGTTTAATAACTCATCGTTTAACTATTTACAAGGGTGTTAACCATGTTTGAAGAAAGTAGCAAGAAACAGTCTGCTACGCAGGGGCAGCAACAGCAGGGAAGCCGCTCCCTAACTAGACTAGAAGTAGCAGGGAAGGGGTCACTCACAGGAATTCCAAGAGGATGGCCTTTCCTGGAGGGACACAAGCTGACAGAAAGGTTGCCTGGGTTGAATGTCCTGATTTCACCTGCCGACCTGCAGATACCCCTGCCGGTGAACTGCCATTTCAGACCCCAGGCAAGAGAACTACTCAAACCAGTCTGCACAGCCTCCTGCACAAAGTGAGTGGAGGAGCCTAGGGAGGGGGAAAAAAGGATCTGGCATAGAAACTACTTGAGATATTTAAGAAAACAGTGTCAATGTTACATAACTGGGCCCAGTAGATTGGAAAGTTGTGGACCCACGTGGGTGGGAGGGAAGGCATGCGTTACTGATCAATCTCTAAATAAAGTCTTTTATAACTTTTACTGAGTATTTGAGGTCTGTTTCAGTGAATATACACAGGTTCCACACAGCTGTTTAGACATGTGTTTTATGCAGCTAGCTAGCTAGTCTAGCCAAGTAGATGACCACATTTATACTGGGGTAGGTTTATATCTACAGACAGTCCTCAGTCTGACAACTATATACCAATGTCCCCTATCTGCTCTCTTCCCTCGTTAATCCCTCTGATGTTGCTACCATGAGACTCACAGGGGCACATACATGCACATAGACACAGAGAGATACAAATACACACACACTGTGAAGTTTTAGGAGTAGAGAAATAGATCAGAAGTAGAGAAACTAATGAGAATCTTGAAAGCAGAAACTAGGAGGAAGCCAAAAGTAGAACAATCAATGGGCACGAGCTGTCTGTGACTGCTGACTTGGGTGGGGGGCAGTTTTAATGTCCTCAACCTGTAGAGGGAGAGGCATCCCTGGGGGATGTCTACTGTCCTGTGGGACTCCCAGGAAGAAGGAGCCTGGCTGTGCTTCTCATGCTAATATCTCTTCCAGACAGAGCTTAAATTATTCACCTCAAGATCAGCAATTAGACTGGCTCATCCTTTGGTAAACAAGAAAATATTTCACTGCCATGAGTTATGCAGTTATAACTGATAATAAAGGGCATCCTTGAGGCATCCTTCCTTCAGAGATCTGCAGGTCACATGATCTTCCCTTTTCTGACTTCCTGAAGAATCAGTAAAGAAGCAGTTATTTGCTTTTGCTCTAACAAGGAGAAACTGTGATGATAGTAACAGGGAGGCAACTCTTACCGAATCACACTCCTCTTCAAGGAAAGCTAATTTCCCCTTGTTACATCTAAGAAAAAGAGTGTCCAGGTGTGGGGAGAGAAGGACTTAGAAGATGAGGAAAAGCCAAAATTAAGTTAAGCTATTTCCAAGTTTGACCTAAGGCTGAACTTAGAGTCAGGAAAAGAGGAATAATCTACCCTGCTCTGCTCCTCCCGTCCTCCCTCCCACACCACAGTCCCAGGCACAGGGGATCTGGACATGAGCATTCTATGTGATCATATACTTCCCAGTCAATGAAGCAAAAGGAAACCTGACTCTATTTTTGTCTTAATGTTTCACTGAAAAATCACTGGAAGGATTTTCACCAATGTTAAGGATCTGACTAAATTGTAGGAATTGCGGAGTGGATGAAATTTTTTTTGGCAGGGCCCTCGGGAGACTTCCAGAAAAAGTGGTTGGAACAAGTACAAGGGGAGGCCTTATGACTGCCGGCCGATCATGCAGACCTAGCACGCACATTGAGATGCTAGAGACGCAGGAAACAGTCATTTCAAATATAAACGACAAAAAGAAAAATCACAAGGGCAAAAGCTTACATAATGATTTGTAATCATTCTGCTTCTACTGTGGGTAACTCTCAGTGGTAAGCCTACGGGTTTCAAAAAATAACTGAATAGTTTATATAAGGATGATTGTGGTTCTCCCAAACCAAACGATATATTTGATAATATAGGCCAACCTCAAGGCATCCTTCCTTTACAGATCTGCAGGGCATACGATTGTCCCTTCTCTGACTGCTAAAGTAGAATCAGATGGGAATAAAAACCATACACACTTTATTTTTAAATTCTTGTATTGGTCTTTAATTTTCTCATGTATGTAAATCTTGGCCAACCTACTCTAAACTATGGTCTATATTTCCTTTGTACCTTTTCCACACCAGTCAGAGGTGAGCATGGATTAGAACGTAGCTGACAACTAACAAATGATGGATTTGCTTATTAACTGGTCAGACCTGTGACTGTAGCTCGCGTGCAGGTCACAGAACACTCACCTAGATCAGTGACATTTGATAGTGTGATGCTTGGGATGATCTGGGGATGTAAGGTATGTGCTTCAGGTCAAAATAGTAAAAATTGTATTTTCAATATTCTATTCATTTTCATAACAGCTTTTTATTAATGTGCTTCAGGGAACAGGTTTGCCGTTTCTGAATGAGAGCTAAATATTTTTCCTGATACTATGTACTTGAGAGCTCTCCGAAACCAGGGATAAAAAAAGCCATGAATAAGAGGGTTGCAAGTGGAGTTGAAATACCCGAGCCACACTAAAAGATCAAGTGTTATTATGGGAGTGGAGTAGCCTAAATACGGGTCGATCAAAACAGCAAGAAAACAAGGCAGCCAACAAGCCAGGAACACCCCCATTACTATACCCAGAGTCTTAGCTGCCTTCCTGTCCTTTTTCTTTGAAAGGTTTTTTTTCTCTTCCCCCTTTGTGTTTTCAGGCATATTACTGATGACTTTCGCATGTTGTTTGGAAACAATAAAGATCTTGCCATAAATACCGATCATGATGGAGCCAGGGGTAAAGAAACACGTTGTAAACAATATTGTCCCCCAAAACTTGTTGAAAGTAAGTGCACAGAAATTGAAGCAAGCAACAAGTATTGCGTAGCTCTGCATGCCAGAAACATTGGCCTCAGACAGAACCAAACCAAAAGAAAAAAGAGCCGGGGCCGACCAGCAAAATGCCAGCAGTCGCTTTATGGTGGATGTGGTCATTGTGGTTGTATAATGTAACGGGTAGCACACAGCATAAAATCGATCAATAGCGATGGAGCAGAGGTGGAAAATGGAGGCCAGGCTGAGCATCATGTCAAAGCTTGCGTGGAATTTACAGAAGCCATCCCCAAAATACCAGCAGCTCTCCACTGATCGCACCATGCTATAGGGCATAATGACGAATCCCAGCAGGAAGTCCGTGGTTGCCATAGACAGGATCAGAAAGTTGGTGGGAGAATGAAGCTGTTTGAAATGTGATATGGAAATCATTATAACCAGATTTCCAAAAATAGTGATAACCATGGCTCCAGTCATAACTGAATACATTATCACCCGGACATGAAAAGGGCGGTTGGTGGGAGGACAGGATTTATTTCCAAATTTCGGACAACTGGATAAGTCTTCGGGAATGTAAGTCAAATCCATGGTGCTTTAGTCACTTCAAATTCCTTTCAAGGGGGACAAGTCAATGTTTCTTCTCTTCTTAAGATGTGAGAAGTAATTTTTCGGCTCCTAATAGTATAATAAAGTTTGGTCATCTGTTATTAATTCACTTTGATTATAATTTATTTAAATATTTAACATTATGTAAACTGTGTTTGTTTTTTGACTTATTTGTTGCATGTGTAGAATGAAAAACTTCAGCTGCTTATTCTTTTCCTGTATTACTCTGTTTTATCCTATTTCATCAATCCATCCATTCATTCAACATGGGTTTATCTATTGACATAAGCTGATATCTTTTGCACCATAAAAATACTTAGCACACAAAAACTTAGAGAAATCACTAAGTCTTTCTTTATACATTCTTTCAATAATTTGAAACTTTCATTTATAAAAAGTCTGCTGATTTAAAAGTTATAAACAGCATATTGTTGCTGAAATATACAGTACCATGAAACACGGCTTTTTAACATGGCTGTTGAAAGCCATGTGCCTATGGGCTAAACCATGCACTGGAGTCAATGCCTTATAGATTCTCTGCTTTCTACTCCTCTCCTCTCCTCTCCTCCTCTCCTGCGTTCTCTCCTCTTCATTCTCATTCCCACTCTTTTTTGAGTCTTCTGGCTTATCTGAGATTCTAACTAGTGGAGCCATGTCCCATGCTCTGTCTTCAAGGGACCCATAAGGATAGCAAATTTTACATCACAGGCCCAATCACTCAACTCTCACCTGACTTTTATTGGTCACAATAAGTGGAATAAAAGAGGGTGGACAAATTGTGTAAAGCACATTTTCAGTAAGTTGTTATACCTGAATTACTGTTTACTTTGGGAAATACGTCACCCTAAAAAAACACTCACTAATAGGCTCTGGATAAGTTTGACACTGTGCCTATCACAAAGCATCAAGTCTACTTATGGGGCCACAGAACAGGGCCCAATCTTGAGAAACTTAAACAGAAGAGACATCCTGAGCCTTTGTTGGATTCTCTCAAGCCATAGAGATCCAACAGCAGCTGTACACTTGTACTTCTGTACATCTAGCAAGTTTATCTATTTAGGCTGATTCAATGTAGTTTTCCCTTTAGAACCGTAAAAAAATAAACAAGGTCCCTTCCTTCCTTTTGATCCTGTCATTCTTTCCTGACTGAGGGGGAAGTAAAGAAACCTTATTTTGACAAAGAACGCACATCATGTTAGTTGAGATGCTTCTTTATTTCCAAGTCACAAGAAAGTTTCTCTTCAGAAAGTCTTAGGCAATCCTGTTTTTGAGCTGCTTCTTCCATGTGACTCCTTAATTTGCTCTAGGTTAAAGGTTTTCACCATTGTCTTTCAACAAGGAGGAAGCAAAATAGCCTGGCCTTGGGAGTTGTTCTAGTCCAACCTCTGCCATCGGCCAGCTGTGGGCTTTCAGCAACGTGAAGTATGCTGGCTAGATGAGCCTTGCAAACACTTCCAGCTTTGAAAGTCTGTGAATCTTTGGTAGCTAAAAGATGGTTTACCCTAAATTATCTTCTTGTAAACAAATAGAAAACTGAAGAGCAAAGAAACAAGAAAGAGAAATATGAAATAAAATTTGGGTCTCAAACCAGAGGTTCTTTGAGTGATGTTTTCAGTCCTAGAGCACCATCTATCATTATTGAATATTATTTAGCCATGAAAAAGAATGAAATCCTGTCATTTGTAACAACATGGACAGAACTAAAGGACCGTATGCTTAGTGTAACAAAACAGGCACAGTAAGACAAATAATGCCTGTTCTTACTCCTATGTGGAAGCTAAAAAAATAATTCAACTCATGGACATAGCAGCATGAACACGCACAGCTATTATATATCCATAATAACTAAAACAATGTTTTTTTAAAAAAAAATTTTAAAAGAAGAATAGTTGATGGGTCTCAGGATAGCATACCCCTAAATATAGCACCTTGACATTTGAGAAAATAGCAGAAGTCAAAAGTTTATTCTGACCTTCTCCAGGCTTTTCCCTTGAAGTAGACCATAAAAGAATTATCTGGCCTTCTCTTGAAGTAGGTCATAAGACCTTCGTGTGCCCAACACTCAGAGGAAAAGAATGTCACACAGAGACATCAAGAAGAATCTGAACAAACAGGCCTTGTTAAGTCTCCCCACCCCACCCCAGTTTATTGCTGTTAGATCATATTCTTTTGTCCTTCAATCACACTTCTGTAGGACTCCCCCCAAAAATATAGTTTTCCCTGTTATCTGGGGGTAGGGTTGGGTGTGAGCCTTCGTCTCTATAGATTCCTGTGTCATGTAAAATTCATATTAAAGAAAATATGTATGCTTTTCTTGGGGTTAAAAAAATTATTGAGGATGTTTTTCTGTCCACTGTAGATACAGCTCTACTTCTCATTGCTTTTCTTTACTTTTTGATTTTCACCAAGGAAAAGTTGTGGGCACGTAGCCTGGGCCCCATCTTAGCATCTTAGTGATAGCACTTGATAAATAAATTGTTGAATAAAGTATCTGCATTAAAATACGCGTGGATCACATCTTGTCTTCTCTTGCCTTTACCTCCTAAAATAAACTCTAAGACATTTTACCAGAAGTGTCTTTTTGATATATTACCATGGGACAAGGAACATGTCTATTTTATTTCCTGCTAGATACTCAGTATCTAGGTGAGTGCTTACAGGAGACACTAGAGACATATTTTTGAGGGAATAGATATAAAGATAAGTGGTAAATTATGATTGCTTTAAAAAAATCTGCATTGTTCCAATGAAAGCATGATTCAATGTGCTTAAAACATCTTTTCAAATGAATAGATTAGTGCCAGGAGCATGTTTCATGAAAATGTCTTCTGATTTTAAGTCGCTTCTGATGTCGTAAAATAATTCCTCCCGGAGTAGCATTTAGATGGACAGAGCTGAGAGTTTAGTGTGGATATATTTTACTGATGACTTATGCATGAGAAGATAACCGAAGATTCTGAGTCTGGATAGAGATATAAAAGTGTTAGCAGAAGAAAACAAGGCTGACAAGTATTAATATTTCAGCTAAATTCACTTTGGAAGGTGGTAGTGGTACAAATGTTTAAGTTCTCATCTAAACGCCTAGCAGACAATGTCATAAATTGTGTGCTTCCTTTTTTTCCCTTAAATTCTAATCCCAAGATTCCTGGAATTTAAGAACTAAAGACTAAGATATTTTAGTTGGGTAGGTGACTGGTAAACAGAACCACATACAATTTCAAACTAGCCTATTCAAACCTTAGCCTCTCCTGAAAGCCTGTTTATGGTGTTTAAGAGGAAGAGTCTTTTATCAAAACCTGCACCAATTTTAAGACCTAGAACTAACACTGGCAGTGATTGCTCCATTATTTCTCTTGTTACAGGTCAGAAAACAGTGCAAATTTTTACATAACCCATTATACAATTAATCTTAAACTACAAACTCTCAAATACAAATTCTATTTTTAAACCCCCCAAATTATTCTTAGTCTAAAAGAAAATTTCATTCAAAGTGCATCCTTGTGCTAATTTTCTAATTAAACTTGTTAAACATGATAGGGCAGCAGCACAATTAATGAGCAATTTTTTAAATTTGAACTATAAAGATGTAAATGGTATGTGCAGTATTGCAATACTGCATATAAATAAAAGTTTAACATTATGAAAATTCATGATGCTGAATGTTTCTTGTTAATTCTTTAATATCTAATATAAACTACAATGAATATTTAAAAACTAAAGTAGCAAAAAACACTTGGAAGTTATTTCAGAATTGACAATAAGATACAATATTCACACGTAAAATAATTCACAATAAAAACTAAGATAAGCAAAAGACAAATATTTCTCCTCTAAATATACTCATAATTATATGCAGTAGTTTACACACTCCAACATCAAAAAGTAAAAAGTAGTATCTAGCATGGCATGTAATAGCATCTGGCTTATTTACTCCAAATAAGTTACAGCTCAGAAGTAAGCCTTACAAAAACTCATGGTAGTTGGCAACAAGCAGCCATTATATCTTGAAAATAATTGTCTTCTTAAAAGCAGCTGGGAACAGGAAACATATTTTAAGTGACATTAAATACACGCACAAAACAGGCAGAGCTACTTCCGTTTCAGAGAGCAAGGGCAGAAAGGACAGTGAAAATGAAAACCAAAATGTTTTTGTCATGATTAGCTACAAACCACAGCATTAGTTGAAACTTGCAGAAGAGAAAAATCTCTACTAAAACTAAGTCTCAAAGAATGTGTTGAAGGGACATGAGGAAATGATGACAGAAATCTTTTATGGAGACCACGTTTTTATTTTTTGGTAAGCAAAACAGAGTCTGGGAAAACACACCTTGGCTAAAACCTCAGAGCATGGTCTTGCATTATAAGTGTGCTGTTTAAGCCTCTGTGTGCAAGGAAGCCTGGCTGTAGTCTCTCTTGTCTTCAGTCTGCAATATTCCAGCCACTCTGAACCATCATAGTCTCTGCGTCGCCCTCCAAATGCCCACTCCAAGGCTGAGCCAACCCCCTTTCCTCCATCCAGTTGCCAGTCCTTCATCTCTCCCCACTTCAGGGTTCAGCACAGATATCATTTCCATCCAAAGCCTTTCTCAACTCTCCCTGGTAGAGTTCATCTCATTATAGACTATTGCGGTGGCCAAAGATCTTAGGCATAGGTGGTTTCACTTCCTCGTCTTACAGCTAATCGTGATTTCAAATACTTTTCTTTCCTTCTTATAGCACACTGCCTTATCTTAACTGTAAATTTCTTGAAAAGTGAGATAACATCCCATTAGCCTGGGAACCCTTCTAACACTTAACATAGGGCCATGTACGTGGTCGGTTACCAGTAACTGCTTGTCAAATTAAGTAGAAAGAGCCTAATTTCAGCACATGATGAAAACTTACTTAATAAGCATCTTATCACATGGTATTATAGATACCCAATTAGGAAAACATTAAAACGTTATAAAAACAGTAAATGCCATTTAGAATCCCCCTCTCATTATAAGCTATTACAAATGAAACCCAGTTAAGAATAAGAATTCTGGTGGGTCCACACCTAGGGTACATCTTGGAAAGGTACAGGTGAAGTTTACTAAGTGTAGAGTATAAGGGTTTGAACACAATAATTGAGAAAATGCCATGAGGGCTATGTTGACCAGCTCGGTGAGAATATGTCAGACTGTATATGGAACTAATGCATTGCACCTCATAATTGCATTATTGTACACAGCTATGATTTAATTTTAAAAAAATGAAGAAAAAAAAGAATAAAAATTCTGGGTGTCTTAAATTTCATTTGACAAGAACATTTTCATTGCCTCCTCCCACCTGCTTCACGTATAGGAAATAACAAGTGTCTTGAAGTAGCCATTGCTACTAAATGTGGAACTCAAATTATATTCAGGTCTCCTGGTTCTTGTTCTGGTGAATCTTCCCTCCATCTTTACCATCTCTGATAATGGGTAACAATTCATTCCTGATCTATTTGAGCAGCAAGAAAGTCTATGGCTTCAGGGGTTTGTCATTCCTCCCATATAGCCCTCACTAATCAACGTATATTTGATGATCAGACCCATTGTTATCTCCTGGAGTAGTCTTGGAAATGAAAAATCTCAGACCCAACCCCAAACATAATTCTTACCAAGATACCTATTTTATTTTTATGCCCATTTAATTTGGGAACTGTTCTAGACGACAGGGAGACTGCATTTTCGCTTTGGGCACTCTTTATGTCTGCAATGAAGAAATGGTTTCTAGAAGAGCATCAGAAGATCTTCATTAAATACTGCTTACAAGGGAAAAAATACCAAAAATGAAATATGTAGTATCTGCTAATGACTTCAGTAGCATATAACAAGCATTTTTGTTATTGAGATATGATGCCAAGGAGGAAAGTGCATTTTAGCTTTATTGAAATATCTAAGTACCTTACATTTTATATAGTACTTTACAAAAGCATTTTTATGTGTCACAACATAGAAATTTACAAACCATGTCAAACAAATTTTGATGGAAAATTTAACATCTTTCACTATAATATCATAATAATTGTCAGTTAAGAAAAATCCCTGCCTTCTCTATTGCAGCCTGTTTGCAACAATTTCTGGTTCTCTATTAAAGCTTATTACTATTATCCAATTGTTTTGAAGATGAGAAAAATCAGCAATAATTTTAGAAAGAGTAGAACATTTCGAATTCTTTTTGTGGACCCAGTACCTTCTTTCTCCTGAAAAGTTAGTTGTGAATCATTGAGCCTCTTCTGGTGAATTTGCAGGTGTAACATCAGGACATTCTAGAAAGTTTAGTATAGAGGAGCGAAATAGCTGATTCATATAAGTTTGCTTCTTCTCTCAAGAGAACTAGAGTGGAGAACTCAGGTCAAAGAGAATCAAGATAGCACTAGCTGCAGAGTCCCAGTGGGACTGCACTTTTAATTCTCTTTCTTAAGGGAAATTGAAATATTCTGTGTATTTTGAAAGTCCCATATAGTTTTGGTTTCTCTTTTTCCAACTGAAAGATAATAATTGAATATGTGATTTTATGGTCATTCTGGAAAGATTAGGTAAGAAACTTGCAGATATTACAAATACACAGACATGTGTAGGCTAAAGTAAATGTAGGCTAACATCCAAAGGAGGAATAATTATCTGAATCATCAAAGGCTTCTGTTTACATTTTGATTCCTGACTGTAATAAGAAGATATTGGGGTGGGAAAAATGTCTTTATTTATTCTACAGTGGTTTCTATGAGTTTGACTAAAACCTTTAATTTAAAAGAAAGAAAGTCAGTTGAACGTTTTAATCTTTGAAATAGTAGTTCAGGAAACAAAGAGCATGGAATAAGACGTCAAGTAAGCTAGGTTCTGGTCTATTTTTATAATTAGTTGTAAAGTTTGTGTGCAATTTAAAGTAGTGTGCTATTCACAAATTGCACACAAACTTAATGGCCACCTTGTGTAATCCAGCGTAAATCACGTAATCTTCCAGGCTCAGTTTTGTCATTTGTAACATTTCACAAAATTCTGGATGAGGAGGAAGATGATTTCCTGACCCCAGGAAGTGAAAGCAGAGTGGATGGTGCAAGGCAGCAAGCAGATAGCATCCAGGATCACTCTACATGCCTCACCAGCTAATAAGGCAGGATGATTATATTCTGTAATTCACAAGTGTTTAGTGAAAGGGTACAAAGAAAATCATCTGTTTCAGTGAAAGAGAAAGAACTTAGCAAAGCTTTCCAGAGGAGCTATTTGAATAATCCTTTAAAGTATTAATAGGATTCTAACCACAAGAGTGAAAAGTATCATGAGAAACTGCCAAGGCCTACAGTTGCCAAATTTTTATTTTGTCTGTAAGCACCAACATCAACAAAATCCACCAACATAAACATTATCTCCCTGTAAAAGGACTGTCACCAACTCCAGGAGATGACAAGAGTCAACCTCCCACCAAGATATTTGGTATTATTTTCTAAAGTCATATATAATGAATAGGAAGTAAATTTAATAAATATTGATTCAAAGTAATTCTACTTTACAGTAAGGCTAGAATCTATTTTACTCATATTTTTAAGCAATAGGTTTCTTTAAAATGAAAACAAAGACTCTTTGTGTGTGTGTGTTTATACCAAAACAGCATAAATATCATTTCATTTAAAAAATTAGCAAATAACTCACTAGTATCCAGCAAATCAGATTAGCTCTCATCGCTGCGCCTGGCTTTCATTACTCTCTTCTCAGAAACTCACTTTTTTCGTTAGCATGATGTAAATGAATAAATTAAACAAGAACTATTTCGGTGCCACCCAAGTTCACTTAAATATATAAAAACACACATACATATCTGAAACTAAAACTTCATGAGGTAATATTGCCTTCAGCAAAACTGAGGTCTTCTAATTTTACCTATTTTCTTCTGAACTATATTGCTTTTCATTAAAAATGTTGCTTGCAGCCCCTGGTATACTGGATCTACCATGTCTATTTTTAAAAATACGTTTTTAACTTTTCAGCAATTTTGATAGCCAGTTAATATTACATATATTGCTTAAAATCAGTTATAAGGGAAGATTTATATACTATGGAAATCATCAAACTCTACCAATCAGGGCTTTTATTTTTCTTGAGAGCCAGGTATTTAACATATGCCAACACAAAATTGATTATAGTCCATCTGTTATGAATGAGTCTCAACTTATAATTAATAATTTTCTTCTTTGCTTTTTCCACTCACTACTTTTTTACATGTATGTGTGGAGACAGAGTCTCACTCTATTGCCCAGGCTAGAGTACCGTGGTATCAGCGTAGCTTACATTAATCTCAAACTCCTTGGTTCAAGCAATCCTCCTGCCTCAGCCTCCTGAGTAGATGGGACTACAGGCACCTGCACAACACCCTGTGAATTTTTCAGTTTTTAGTAGAGATGGGATTTCCCTCATGCTCAGGCTGGTCTGGAACTCCTGAGCACAAACCTCAGCCTTTCAGAGTACTAGGATTATAGGCATGAGCCACCATGCCAAGCCCACTACTTTATTATTCAAAAATATCTGTATATATACATTAAGAAAAAAAGAAATGATGGATTCAAAATACAACCTTTTTGTCAGATATTTTACATATATTAAACATCAGAATACCAAATAGCAATCCAAAATGTGAATGAGGCAAAGGGTGAAATTTTTAAGACACTGAACAAAATTCAGCTGCTAATCAAATAGAAAATCGCCAGCTGCTGTGATTAAGGTATTGCATTAATGAAAACTCACCTAGAATCTGGGGTCTCAGTTACACTTCCTTTTTTATTATTATTATTAAATCATAGCTGTGTACATTAATGCAATCATGGGGCACCATATACTGGTTTTATAGACTGTTTGACACATTTTCATTACACTGGTCAGTTACACTTTCCATTTCATCTTTTGTTTAAAAAAAAATTCAATCTAGTGAAAGAAAAGCTTACCTTTCAGCTAACAAATTATTGATCCTGAAAGAATATGGGTTTTTTAATTATTTCCATATTTACTTATTTATAATTTTTAAATTGTTGTTGATGTGTCAAAATGCACCTGATCAGATACTGAAGAGCAAAAGTTAAATGGAAACATCACACAGCATGTGTTTGGTATTTAGAGGTCAAGTTTGGCTTATATTTTGATCCTGTTTGAGTAGTATGGAAGTTTTCCTGCATCCTCTTTCTTCCATTCCTGGATTTTTCCACCTTCTCTTTACTTTTCTAATTTTCTTTCTTTCTCTCTATATGGAAGTAGAGGGTGTATGAAGGATTCTGAAAGGTATTAGAAGGGGGTTGGGGCCCAAAGAACAGATTTCCTTTTTTACTCAAGTCTTAGAAATAAAGAGATTTCTAAGCTAGCCAAAAAGATACAGGTGTGTGCATGCACGTATACATATACACACACGATGCTTTAAGCAATTTTACTTTTCTAAGTTTTAGTCTCATTGCTTCAGTTCACTCAGGCAGAATAGGTCTATTCCATTTCTTTTTGAGTAAACAAATTAGTGTTATGGAAATGTGAGCTGAAAATTTTACCTAGCAAAATGTACTTAAGCGCTCTGCGAAACCAGGGATAGAAGAAACCATATATTAAGGGATTACATGTAGAGTTAAAATAGCCAAACCATGTCAAGGCATCAAACAGAACAACAGGAGTAGAGAAGTTCAGAAAGGGATCCAACAAAATTGTGAAGAAACAAGGAAACCAACACAATAAGAAAACACCCATCACTATTCCTAACGTTTTCGCCGCTTTTTTGTCTTTCCTCATTTGATGATTCTGATTTTCTGGCAAGTTACTGATTGCACGAGCATGTTTTCTAGATACTGCAAAAATTTTGCCATAAATGCCCACCATCACAGATCCAGGAGTGAAGAAACCTGCCATAAACAAGGTGGTCCCCCACAGCTTGTTGAACATCACTGGGCAGGAACTGGAACAAGCAACCAAGACGGCATAGCCCTCTATGCCATTGGCGTAGGCCTCCGAGAAGACCACCCCAAATGCAAATGCTCCCGGGACGGACCAGCAGAGAAAGAGCAACCTTTTAATGACTGGAATTGTCATTTTCGTGGAATAACGTAAAGGGTAACAGATAGCATAAAATCTGTCAACGGCTACCGAGCAAAGATGGAAAATAGAAGTGATGCTAAGCATCAAGTCAAAACTATAATGAATCTTGCAAAATGTAAGCCCAAAATACCAACAGTTCTCCACTGATCTGATCATACTGTATGGCATTATGGTAAATCCCAGGAGGAAATCAGTGGCTGCCATGGACAGAATGAGGAGGTTGGTTGGTGTGTGAAGCTGCTTGAAGTAGGAAATGGCAATTATCATGGCAAGATTGCCAAATACTGTGATGAGTATGGCTCCTGCCATAAATAAATACATGGCAGCTCGGACACCCGGGGACTTCTCATTGTCTGGGCAAGATCCATTTCCATATTCAGAGCAATCCAATGTTTCCTTTAAAAAATAAGAACACATAGAATTTTGTCAGTAAATAAACAAAATATTCTGTTTTATATACATCTTCATAGAAAAGCTTGAGAAAGACATAGAAGATTCAAGGATGATAATATATACTGAAATATAGTCAGTATAAGATAATAAGAAATAAGATCTTTCCCTCTTACTTACCTTAACCTTTGTTTGTGATTCCATGAAATTCTAGCCTAATTGGTTTAAATGACCATTATTTACCTTACACCTTCCTCTCTACCACTGACATTTAGTAAGCTCTTACTTTATGCCAGTGGATTTCTTACTTATGAAATTTTAGAAAAGAAGAGAAAGCCCTCACATGAACAGGAGGAACAGTGATCTATTACATGATACAGACCCCACTTTCTCAAATGAATCTGGAATACAGAATCAGATTGGATTTGATTGGGGTCTTTTGCCTTGTGGGACCAAGAGGTTGTTATTTGAGAATAGTTTCATTCATGTGTCCTATTATTTTTGCTGTGATTTTTTTTTTCTTTATGCTAAGGTTGTTGAAAGGGAGGAGAATCATTTAATTATCTCTAATTATCTGATAGAGTCACTTTTTTCAGCAAATCATAAAGATTTAAGAAGCATCACACCAGCCAGAGCAGCTAAAGCAGAGGTAGGCAGAGACCAAAACTGGACAACCTTCACTCCTTTGCAAAGAGCAAATGCACCTCTCCATTGTCTTTCCTCAGAGCCCCGTGCAGCATACAATAGGCAATAAGGACTGCCCAGCAAGTTCTGTAGGTCACACAGGCAGCTACAAGCAGGTGGCTGTGGAATTTTTAGAAAGCAAGCCATCTCCACTACAAGAAAAACAAGCTTGTGCCCTCCTCATGGTGGCCCATGGCATTCATTTTGCTCATAAAAATCCACAAATTTTGGACAATGAATTTCACGAACTTATGCTAGAAAAGGTGCTACATACTTCAATCCTACATAACGCTATGGGTCACCTTCGCAGTACTCTCCTCGGGAAGCTATGCACTGATGCCCTTCAAAGCAATTTTGGGACTCATTTTCTGAAATGGCCATCAGGGCAGTTGCAACATGTCCATGAGTTAGGATGATTTCCTTTTTAAAATGCACATTAGGAAGAAAAGCACTATCTATATGCAAAGTATAACTCTTAATATTGCAGAAAAGCGTCTGGCTGTCGGTGGCCTCATACATCTCAGACCTGAACAGTGACTTACAGATAAACCAAAAAATTCTCAGCTTTTGTGATATAAGAACACAGCACAAATTGAGCAAGAAATATTTATTGAATGCCCACAATATATAAGACAAAAAGAAAGAAAGAGGAAAATATGAATGTAGCACTTGACAGCAGGGATTCCACAAAACAGCTGAAGAAACAAAACACATCAATGCTTAAAACCTAAAAGATTCTGTACCTCGGGGGGGCGGGGGGGTGATTAATTGACCAAAAAGAGCTCCAGGCAAAATGTGCAACCAAAGATCAAAAGTAGACAAGAGAATTTCAGTTTGGGTTAGACAAGAATGTTCCAGCAAGCATGTGACTTTTGACCAATGAATGAAAAGGATTTGAACAGAAGAGAAAAAAGCCTATTCCAAACACAAGGTGGTATGGAAAAAAAAGACAAAAGGCTTTAAGTATTCTTAGACCTAAAAGTAATTCTCTGGGATCTCTGTAACACAGCAGAGAAATTAGGGGGTTGGAGAGAAAATAGAGTAAGAGAGAAAAGGTTCTTAGTTTCATTGTTGCCCCCCAAGCCAGTGTTCTTGGTCAGTTTAGAGTCAAAAGAGATTCCCCACTTTGTTCTTAAATTTGGGTAGTGATTTTTTTTTTTTTTAATGAAAATTAAGGTCGACAAATGCAATCAGTATAACCTGGTTTCTTGTACCCTCAATGAATCCTCAACAATAAAAAAAAAAAAAAAAAAAAAAAAAGAAAGAAAGAAAGAAAGAAAGAAAGAAAGAAAAGAAAATTAAGGCAATTAAGTTAGTTACAAGGGAGTGAGTGCATATCTGAAATTAAAAGCTTTCTCCAATTCATACCAAATGGTAAGACCAAGGCAATTTTATCCTTTTTATTCTTCCCACTCTGGAACCCCATACCCATTTACAGAGAACCCAATAGCCTGCCGATGTGAAGGGACACATCTCAGCATTGGAGCTGAAGGTGGAGGAAGGAGCCACCTTTGTACCTGTGACCAGGGTGATTGTATACCACAAAATACGACCACTACCAAACCACATTTTATGGCTCTGTCAATTAACACCCTAAATGCTGTATTGAGAAACAGCTGACTTAATCTTGAAAGATAGTTTCATCAAAGTACTTTTAACCAAAAATTTCGAAATCTGTACAACTAATTTTCAAACTACAGTACATTCATCTTTAACAGCTAAAATAGGGGTTTCTAATAAGTACACACTGCTTTACTCCTCTAACATCCTCACAGAAAAAATGATAGGAGGAAAAAATGAGAGGTGAAGGATTTACCCATCCCCTTCGTACCAAAATATGTAGCTATTTTCCATTTCCTGTTAGCTATTTGCTGATTACCACAGAAGGCAATCTTGGTAGAAAATACAGAATTACAAACAAGAAAAAGAGATGCTGATCACCTTTAGTACACTCAAGGAAAATGTAGTTGGTTTATTTTTAAAATCACTTTACTCCTTAGAAAGAAAAGCTAAGAGAAAGAACAAATAACAAATAATTTTATAACACACAATATTTTTGGGCTAAAGTTAAGTCCATGACAACAGTAAGCTTGAGATTTATTTGCTACTCCTTTGTGTTCTTGGATTAGTGACTTGGAGATTATGAATCATCCTACCATCCCACTTCTATAAATGTCATCGTCAGTCCTGCTAAGTCTTCAATTGAAGCGTAGAGAGCTTGGTTCCTTTTCCTTGAATCAGCCAGAAACTTTAATAAGCCAATTAGCCTTAAGTACTAGAATAAAATTCTTTAAAACACATGATGCCTAACTTCATGTTTAATTCCTCATACAACCAAAACAGAGTGGGGAGAGGCACATCAGATGACTGTCTGATGAGTTTATCAGACGATACTTTCAATTCCATGTAAGCCTCACATCCTCCATGGTATATTTGGCATAGTTTTTGCATGTGACATCTATCATCAGTTTAAACCTTTCAGTAACCATGTTCTTTACATATTTCAGATTGATTGTCTACGAAAAGCTAAATGAAAAAACAGTGTTCTAAAGCTGTATTCTTCCAGGGTCCCTTATTCTATGTTTTAAAACTATTGAGCAGACATCTATAGGTAACAGATTGCCAGTCGAACTTTTTTCCATTTCTGTTATTTTTCTGCATGAGGCTTAGACATAAAAATTAAAGACCTGAAACATAGGCTGGGCACCTGTAACTCAGTGGCTAAGATGCCAGCCACATATACCAGAGCTGGCGGGTTCAAATCCAGCCTGGGCCTGCCAAACAACAATGACAACTACAACCAAAAAATAGCTGGGTGTTGTGCCGGGTACCTATAGTCCCAGCTGCTTGGGAGAATCGCTTAAGCCCAAGAGTTTGAGGTTGCTATGAGCTGTAATGCCATGACATTCTATCCAGGATGACACAGTGAGACTCTGGCTCAAAAAAAAAATTTTTTTGAAACATATGACTTGTTTTCCCATTCAGCTTATGAATAAATAACACATCTAAACTGTATTCTACAAAATTGTTAAAATAAATATGTTTTCCATGTTCCCTGAGAAAATGATTAAACTGTGGGACTATGACCACAATGATAAAGAATTCTGATTTTTCCAACGTGATCTCATTTCTTTTTGCCTTGTCATTAACTGGGATTAGTGCTACATAATTAAATAGTCCACTGCTTTAGTAACCACTTTTAAAACTTTTGAGGGATGTCACTATTCCTTCTTCTTGTTAATCATATTTTCTGCTTTCCTTTAATTATTTTCTTCTTATCCAAGCTATTGATTTTTTCAGTTGTTTAATTGCCATCAAATATTTAATGCTAATGAATTGTATCCTATTAAATAATACATATGCTGATATATAATGAATATACTATCATTTGATAGTATATTCATTATATATATATTCATTAATGCTAATAAATTGTATCCTATTAAATAATATAATGCCTGATATATAATGAATACAATCAAAAGCTTCCTTCCTCCTTCTTTCTGTCCTTCCTTCCTTTCTTCTTATAATAAACACCATATTCAAGAATATATTTGACTAAAAAAGATATCCCTAAGAAGTGAAGGAATGGGATTGTGAAGAAAAAGGCCAGGTAAATTCTCCTAGGTGAATAGTTGTGATAAATAATTTATTCAGCCACTTATGAAGAAGTAACCATTTCTAGGATCCTAAATATTCTTTCCTAGAAATGTACTGCACTGCCAAAAGGCAGCACATTATCCTGTTCACATATTAAAATGATTCTGCCTATGGATTCATACTAAGCCCTGAATCTTATATTAATCCAATCTTCCTCATTCTCGCACATTTTCCCTGCACATGACCAGAATTCAAAAAGGAAGAATCAGCGCACCAGCAATGCTACTACATTATTAGGGCAATTTACTTCTTAAGAAAACGTCAAGAAAAGAGAATACAGAGATCTTTCTTTCATAATCCCACATTCTCCACATACCTCTCGCATGACAGAAGATGCCATTTTTGACTCCTTACTGAAGAAACTTTATTCTTTGTTTCTTTTCTAACCAGCATAAATGTTTGTATGGAACTAGAAGAACTGAACCATGTGAATTCTGCTGATTTATAACTTAACAATTAGCCTCAAGGGAATCGAATCTGAAAATGAAAAAACACACACACAACTAAATCCAGAAACCTTGTCATTCAAAAGTGTAACAGCTCAATGAGCCTAAACCGTTCCTCCATCCTCTCAGGAGTCTCTGCTTACCTATGTTTTGTCGCCTAAAGCACAAAAGGCTGTAAGTCTGCTATTGCATGAAGGCTACAAAAGCAAATTGGAACCCCTGAGTTACGGGTGGCCCTAAGAGGCCTGATCCCACTCACACTTGGATGAGATCAGTGGTTCAAGCAGAAAAATGGACACATACCCTTTGTTATTTTAGGAAGCCCTGAGATGATCACAGTCCATTCCAGTCACTGAGAAGAGCCCTTTATCTGTTACTTTACTCTTTTCTTCTTTATATAAATATGATTAAAAGAACATATTTCATTAGTCTTCTTAGACTTGGCAGAATTGGGTTTAACTCTTATCTCTTTATGCCAAAATCTCAGATGCTCCTGGGTTGAATCAACTCATATGTTTAAAGGCCTACATTTTTGTTTGTTGTTCTGCTGAAATGCAAAAATTCACGCTTCCCTATGGGACAGACTTGGTAGCAAGACACTCAGATGTAGAAGAAATATAGCCCTGTCACTAGAATACACCAAAATCCTGCTTGGTGTTAAATAATAAAAATTAAAATTATAGCCACTCTGTGTGATCTCAGTCTATTCAACCCAGGGCCACGGGTGTGTCCATCGTGCAGTCACACAGGGGACTGAGCTGTGAAGGGCTCACAATTCAATGCTCTGATGTTGACCTTTCGAAATTCTTAATCAATTTTTAACTGGGAGCTCCACATTTTCATTCTGCACTGGGATCCACAAAATACACAGCTGGTCCTGCTCAAGCACTCTCAGCATCTGTTGAAGAAAAGAAGGAAGAACCAAAACCAAATCCCGTCTAGCGCATATTCATATTTATATTACAGTATTATGAGGAAATGTATACGGAAATATTTTTAATAAAAGTTTTACCAATATTAGCATGGTTGTTTACCAGGAAAGTAGAATTTAACTTTTTAATAATTATGCAAAAGATGTTGTTACTCAAATGTTGCCAACATCTTCTGTCTCTTCTGGAAGAGGCAGAAAGTTATTTTGGATAAATTTTCTTGGTTCCATAAAGAATTAATTACACATTGTCTTTTAATTTTATGGATGGGAGTTAAGTAACAGGGGAAAGTTAGGACTTAATGTTTATTTTTATTTTTTTCTCCTTCTAGTGTTTGTTGTTTGTTTTTTGGGGTTTGGGTTTTGCTTTGTTTTTTATTTCAGGTTAATGTGAGGGTACAAACAACTTGGTTACAGTATTTGTGTTTGTTAGGTAGAGTCCCTCTTACAGTTGTGTCCCGCACCCTAAAGGTGTGCTGTACCCTTATATTGTGCCCGGTAAATGGGAGCACACCAATTCCCCTTCTCCCTCCTCTCCTTTCCTCCTTCCCTTGTTCCCCCTGCACACCCCAACTTGAATTCAATTGAGTTTTTCTCTTATGTGTGCATGTGTTAGATCATCTGCTGGCTTCATAATAGCATTGAGTACATTGGATATTTGGTTTTCCATTCTTATGATCCTTTACTGAGGAGAATGCATTTCAACTCCATTCAGTTCAATACAAAAGATGTAAAATCTCCGTCTTTTATGGCAGAATAGTATTCCATGGTATACATATACCACAGTCTGTTAATCCATTCCTGGGTTGATTGTAAATTGAGCTGTGATGAACAATCTAGTCCAAATACCTTTTTCTTCTCAATAGATGCCTAGCAATGGTATTGCAGGATCAAATGGGAAGTCTAATTTGAGTTCTTTGAGGGTTCTCCATACTTTTTTCCAAAGAAGTTGTATTAGTTTGCAGTCCCACCAATAGTATAAAATTGTTTCCTTTCTCCATCTGTACCAGTATCTGCAACTTTGGGACTTTGTGATGTGGGCAATTCTTACTGGTGTTAGGTGATATCTCCGAGTGGTTTTGATTTTCATTTCTGTGATGATTAGAGATGATAAGCATGTTTTTTCATATATTGGCCTGTCTTCCTCAGAGAACATTTTGTTCATATCTCTTGCCTGGTGGTAGATGGGATTGTCTCCTGTTTTTTGTTGATTAATTTGAGTTCTCTATAGACCCTAGTTATCAAGCCTTTGTCAAATTTGTAACATGCAAACATTTTTTCCCATTCTGAAGGTTGTCTATTTGCTTTAATTGCTGTTTCCTTAGCTATGCAGAAGCTTTTTAGCTTGATTATGTCCCATTTGCTTATTTTTGTTTAATGGGAACTAAAGAGCCTATGTGGAGCAAAGGAAATGAGTCTCATCTCCTTTCCATTGAAGTCAAATCTTATAATATCTAGGAAACTGAAATATACCATTTCAGGCAAGCTAGCAAGAAAAGGCATTAGGGCTTTCATGAGTGGGACAGATTATGACTGAGGGCAGAAAGAGGACCAGTGATGCCAGTCAAAACCAACCCAGAAGCTTTCTGGCTGAGCTTCCGAAAACTCTTGGGAACCAGCCTCTATAATCCTGAGCACAAGATTTAAAAATAACAGCTCTGGGGTAGGCGCCTGTGGCTCAAGCAGCTAAGATGCCAGCCACATACACCTGAGCTGGCAGGTTCGAATCCAACCCAGGCCTGGCAAAAAACAATAACGGCTGCAACCAAAAAATAGCTGGGCGTTGTGGCGGGCGCCTGCACTCCCAGCTACTCGGGAAGCAGAGTCAGGAGAATCGCTTGAACCCAGAAGTTGGAAGTTGCTGTGATGCCACAGCACTCTACCCAGGGCGACAGCTTGAAGCTCTGTCTCTAAATAAATAAATAAATAAATAAATAAATAAATAAAACAGCTCTGTGGGGAATGGAAATGTAATAAGCTCCAATTCACTCTTCTTCTTCTTCTTCTTCTTCTTCTTCTTCTTCTTCTTCTTCTTCTTCTTCTTCTTTTTTGGTTGCTGTTGTTTTTAAGCCATTAAGGTTTTTTTATTATTATTATTTGGGATTCATTGAGGTTACAAAGAATTAGGGTACATTGATTGTATTTGTTAGGTAAAGTCCCTCTTATAATTCTGTCCCGCCCCAAAGAGGTGTGTCACTCACCATGACTCCCACCTCCTTCCCCACTCCCTCGGTCCCTACCCCCCACCACGTATTAGCTCATCTACTGCCTTCATTTTAGAATTGATTGGATTCTTGCTTCTCCATTCTTGTGATGCTTTACTAAGAAGAATGCCTTCCACCTCAACACATTTCTTCTTTTCTAAGAAGGAAAAGAAAAGGCAAACTATCCACTCGCCTCTAAGCCCTTAGAAACCACAGCTTCCCTTCCTAACGTGGTCTCTCCACATCATGGTAGTCGGAATGGCATCATCAGACTATGCGACCACCTGGTTTCAACAGTGACACCTTGTGGCAGCCTCAAAGAACTGAATCTTTGGATTTAGTCCCCAGGGAATGTAGTCAAAAGGAAAGACCCAAAGAAAAATGGGGAAATTGGCTAATTAATTTAAATACTACAAAGAGATATGATTTTATTTTGTACCTTAATCTGGGGAAAAGTAATATATCAAGAACATATGTTCATATTTTTTAATGGAACTTGGGTGTGCAGAATTTGAATTAATTGTAATTAATCATGCCAAGCATGTTTTGCTTGCTTTGTAACATAATGAACATCTGGGCTGTGAATTAGATTAGCAGTGTATTATATACATCTATATGCTGCTTCTTGCCTGCACCTTAAATTTTGTTTTTATAACTTTTTTGTATTTATTTAATATTTATATATTTATATAACTAAATCAAAATATTGTTTAGCTTGCTTCTATAACTCTTCGTAAATGGGTATCATGCTTTTTGTTGTATTTTTGAGTTTGTTTTGCTCTTATTTTTCCATTGAACTTGACATTATATGTAGCTGTAGTTCTTTCATTTCAGTGCCATATAATACTAATAATCTGTTCATCTTTTCTTCAATTTTTATTTAAATTATTTCCAGTTATGTTGTTATTATGAACAGTGCTATTCTGAACACTCTAGTGCAACTCCTCTGGAAAATATTAAAGATATTTTCTTGGAAATATACATGAAAAAGTAATGGCAGAGTTCAATAAGAATATGAATACTCATCTTCACAAAATGGAAACAAATTGTGTTCCCAAATAGCTGTTCTAATTTATATTCTCACAGTCAATATGTAGAAGTTTTATTGACCTGCATCCGATACATTGTATTGTCAGGGTTAAATTTTTGACAAGTGAACAAGTGAAAAGTAGCATTTTATTGTAGTCTTGACTTCCGTTTTCCAGATTACCAATGAGGTAGAATATGTAATCATGTCTTTATTGTGCTTATTTGTTTCTTCTGTGAAATCCTGTCATTTCTTTTGCATGTTTTCCTTTTACTCCTTGTTTTTTTTTTTTTTTTTTTTTTTTTTTGTTGTTGTTGTTGTTGTTTTTGAGACAGGCTCATTTTGTCACCCTTAGCAGAGTGTCATAGCTCACAGCAATCTCAGACTCTTGTGCTTAAGCAATTCTCTTGCCTCAGCCTCCCAAGTAGCTGGGACCACAAGTGCCCACCACAATGCCAGGATATTGTTTTGTTACTGTTGTTGTTGTTTAGCAGGCCCAGGCTGGGCTCAAACCCACCAGCCCCAGTGCATGTGGCCAGCACCCTAACCACTGAGCTGTGGGCACCGAGCCCTTTTCCTCTTATCTTATAGAAATTCTTTCTGTGTCCTTAATAATAACCTTTTTTCAGTTATACATGTAGCAGATATATTCTCCCAGTGGATAGTTTGCCTTTTCTTTTTCTTTCAGGTATTTCTTGATTAAAAAAAAAAAAAATCTGTTATATAGCTCAATTCATTAATCTTTATAGTTTCCTAAGATTTTATTTAAGAATTCTTTCACAACTTAAAAGTCAGAAAAATATGCTTGTAGTCCCAGCTACTTGGAAGTCTGAGTCAAGAGAATTGCTTAAGCCCAAGAGTTTGAGGTTGCTCTGAGCTGTGACACTATGGCACTCTACTGAGGGTGACATAATGAGACTCTGTCTCAAAAAAAAAAAAAAAAAAGTCAGAAAAACATTCATTCGTATTCTCTACTGAAAATTAAAAATTTTGCTCTGACCCTTCAAATTTTAATCCATCTGGAATTATGTATGGTAGGAGTTAGGGATGGAATTTAATTTTTTTTATGTAAACCATCTTTTTCCAACTCCACTTGTTTAGTAGATATTCCTTTCCCCACTAATGTCATGCAGTTATGTCTTATATCAAACTCCACATGTACGTCTGAGCACTCTAATTCTTCACCAATTCCTGATTCTAACTAACTTGTTTAATGCTGTATGACCCACACTGTCTTAATTTCACACTAATTATATTTAAGAGAGAAGCCTTGTTTCTTTGCTCCTCCTCTCCTCTTTTCCTCCTCTGCCTCCTGAAGTGCCTGGTAATTTTTTGGTCTTTTAAACATCCATACTAATTAGCTTTCCAAGTTCCATAAAAACTGTGTTGAATTTTGAGTGGATAGCAATTACATCATGTCAATAATAAATCTTTCTATCCATAAACTTGGCCTACCTCCACATTTAATTGATCTTCTTGAATGCTCTTCAGTAAACTTTCTCAATGTTCTACAAATAGCTCTTGTACATCTTTTGATAGTTTTATTCCTTGGTACCTCATAATTTTTATTTCTGTCTTTTCTTTTTTTTTAAGACAGAGTCTCACTTTGTTGACCTTGGTAGAGTGCTGTGGCATCAGAGCTCACAGCAATCTCAAACTCTCTTGGGCTCAAGCAATTCTCTTGCCTCAGCCTCCTGAGTAGCTGGGACTACAGGCGCCCGCCACAGCACCTGGCTATTTTTAGAGGTGAGGTCTCATTCTGGCGCAGGCTGGTCTTGAACCTGTGAGCTCAGACAATCCACCCGCCTCAGCCTCCCAGAGTGCAGGGATTACAGGCATGAGCCACCACACCTCGCCTACATTTGTGTCTGTTTAAACTTGTATTTTACATTTGATTATTACTGGTTCACATATTCATCTGAATTTTTGTATTTATTGGTCCACTTTGTATCTAGGCAACTTGTTGAATTTTGTTATTTTAATAATTTATAGCTAGTTTCCTTTTGTTTTCTATGTTGTCAGTAATATCACCTGCAAATAATTATGGTTTTATTTCCCCCTTTCTTTCCCCTTAAGTCTTTAATTCTTTATTCTTAATATGAAGTACCAAGACCTCTGGAATAATGTTTAAACCAGCTTGGCATCTGTAATACAGTGGTTATGGCACCAGCCACATACACCCAGGCTGGAGGGTTCGAACCCAGCCCAGACCAGCTAAACAACAACAATTGCAACAAAAAATAGCCAGGCATTGTGGCAGGCACCTGTAGTCCCAGCTACTTGGGAGGCTGAAGCAAGAGAATCGCTTAAGCCCAAGAGTTTGAAGTTGCTGTGACACAGTGAGACTCTGTCTCAAAAAAAAAAAAAAAAGAAAGAAAGAAAGAAAAGAAAAGAAACTGCTTTTTCAAAAGCTCATTTGTACCTCTTACTGTCTGGGCACAATTGCGCCGGCCTGTGATCCTAGCACTCTGGGAGGCTAAGGTGGGGGCCACCTGAGCTCAGGAGTTTGAGACCAGCCTGAGCTAGAGAGAGACCTCTGTCTCTACTTAAAATAGAAAAATTAGGTGGATATACGGACATAGCGGTGGGTGCCTGCAGTGCCAGCTATTTGGGAGGCTGAGGCAGGATTACTTGAGCCCCAGAATTTGAGGTTGCTGTGAGTTAGGCTGATGCCACAGCACTCCAACCTGGGGAACAGAGAAAGACTGTGTCAAAACAAAACAAACAAACAAAAAGCTCATTTATACCTCTTACAATATTTAAAAATGACATTTAAGTCTTTTAGGAATGATGGTATAGTTCAAAACATTTGGGGAACTCCTTTCTGCCAATCTAAAAAAAAAAAAAAAAAAAAAGAGCCTCTTTGTTTATAACTCATGACCATTTCTAGGAAATAAACATCACAATTACCATTGACTTTTGCATTGAATGTATATTACTGTCTCTGAAATCCAATGCACATTAAAGATATTTTTAATATGTGTTAACCATTTTAATCTGCAAAAACTAGAGTTAGCGTTGCCTCAGTCTGATAATGACTTGGTACTCCTTGGAATTACTAACGCACTCATCGTGGCAGCTTTCATAGTCACTCGCAGGTTCCTTACTGAGACTTTTAGTTTACACTGCATTTTACTATACCCGATTCCCACTTGATTTTTACCCCGGCTACCTCCACTTCAAATACACATTAATAAAGTTGATTTCAAAAAAAAATTTTTTATACCACAAAAAAGGGAAAATCATGCAAGAAAGGAAAGAAGAATTAAAGAAGGAAAGAAGCAAAGAAGAAAGGGAGGATGGAAGAAAAAACTAAGGGAGGCATGGAGGAAACCAGACATGCATGACAGGATGGTGCTGCAAATGTTCCTATGGTTTCCCTTTTTACAACAGCAAATAAAGCTCCTACTTTGGCATAAAAGGCTTCAAGGATATGGCCCCTCACTATCTATCTGGCCTCGATTCCTATAACTCTTCTTGCAAAAAGAAAAACTGACTAGATTCAACATTTTCCCAAAAAAAACCAGCCATCAATCACTTTCAAAAGATCTAAGATATAAGAATAACAAAAATTTGAAAGTAAAGATGAAAACCGAGACTGGATTAAAGATGGCGGCTGAGTAACAGCTTCCCTGTAACTGGGCTTGGCGAATCTGGGGAGACAAGACTCCAGAAATCTCTGGCCTGTGGGATCTGCCTATGATCATCCCTTTGAGGATACAGGGATCCAGAAAGGGACTTCTGGACCCCAGGAGGAGGACAAAAACAGTGGAAAACTGGCAAGTGGTGGGGTGTGTTCAATCGACCTAATCACGCCGGCAACCATGAGTACAAGCAGCAGTGAGACTGCAAACTGGAAAGACCTTACCTGTGAACTTTTTTGGTGTTCTTGGACTTGGTGCGCAGTTGAGCTGCCTTGGGGAGAGCTTGAGCAAAAGTGTGGAGAACTTTGGGCATTGTCTGGGGCCCCAAAATGAGCCACTGACCTGGGCTCAGTGAAAGCCATTGTGTGGAAAAACTGCTCAGGCAAGCTTTGCCCTCAGGGTCCCAGAGCAAGGAACGGGCGGGACAAAGTAACCTAGTGATTGAGCAGCTTAAAGGCGGGGACTGAACTGCCTCACAGCCCTAATCCTAAGGGGCAGAGTGAGACAGTTTTGAAACACTGGAGCCTTGGGCTGTTGCCTTGGGTAGAGTGCCCTGATGTCACAGCTCATAGCAACCTCAAATTCCTGGGCTAGGCGCCACCCAGACCTCCATAAGAGGTGTGCAGCGACCCCCGACCCGTGACCCGCACCCACTGGGGCTCCACATTCCCTGACGAGGAACTGCAGGAGCCATGCAACCCTGCGTCCCCCCTCCTGTGTCCTCCCAAACTCCACATTAGCTCATCCATCTGACCAGGGACTCTGGTAGCTGCGTGCCCTCTGGAGCCCTCCCTGCCTCTGCACAGAGCCCTTCTCCTGGCCAGAGACTGCTAGAGCCTTGGGCTCTCTGTGCCAAAGTCACTGGGCACAAGGCACAGAGAACCGTGTGCACCACCCCCAGCCGTGTTGCTGAATCCGGGTGTGTTGCACACCGGAGCTGCTTCCACAACCAGAATCCCCTAACTACAGCAGCCCCAGAGGAACTACACAGGGTCACTCCCTACAAAGATCCAGCAACAATAGAGTGATCCTGCTGGGGTCTAATCTTGGAGAGACACCTCC
>CAUYPK010028342.1:0-22228 GCA_963574355.1 Loris lydekkerianus | reverse complement strand
ATCATGGGGCATCATACACTAGCTTCATAAACCATTTGACACATTTTCATCACACTGGTTGACATAGCCTTCCTGGCATTTTTTAAGTTATTGTTCTAAGACATTTACATTCTACATTTACTAAGTTTCACATAATCCCATACATGCTTTTCTCTGATCACGTCTCTCCTATCTCTTTTCCCTTTTGCCCATCATCTGCAATCGTTTTCCTAATTCAATTTCTAACTTACTTATAATAACAATTGAAAATTGATTCTAAACTTAATCATTATTACTAGCAATGCAAGCACATCAAGATATGACTCTTCAAGTACCCACATGTCCACCACCCAGAATCCCTGTTTCTAACTAAACTAAGTGTTCTCTTTTTAAAGGAAGAAAAGAAGGCTGGGTATGGATGGCCATGCATTCTCTGCTACAATTCACCTCTCAGGCTACCCAAATATCCATGTGTACCCTCCTCCCTACACATGGAACACACTCCCCCATTTCTCAGTGTAACAACCATCTGGTGAATGCATCCATCTCCTAGTCTAGGGTTGAAACATCTCCACGAAGTACTTGACATCTAACATATCCAAAACCCTGTTCTTAATTCCAGTATTCCAAAGCTGGATCTTCCATCAGTCACCTCATCTCAGTTAATGACAGCTCCCATCTCTCAGGTAGCTCATGACAGGAACCTTAGAGTTACCCCCAATCAGTCTCTTTTCCTAACATAGGCATCCAATCCCTCTTTGTCTTGTGCTTTAGTTATAGGACTACTTCCCAGTAGCATCCAGAGTAATCCTTTAAAAACTTAAGGCACCAAGCAATTGAAAAGACAAGTCACAGACTGGGAAAAAAAATATTTGCAAAAGACATATTCAACAAAGGACTGTTATCTAAAATAAACAAAGAATTCTTAAAATTCAACAATAAAAGAATAAACAACTGAACTTAGAAATGGGGAAAGAACTGAACAGACACTTCACTTGAAAAGATATAAAAATGGCATATGAAAAGATGCTGTACATCAGATGTCAGGAAAATTAAAACAACAGTGAGAAACTACTACACAACTATTAGAATGGCCCAAATCCAAAACAATAATAATACCAAATACTGGCAAGGGTGTGGAGCAACAGAAACATTCATTATTGCTGGGGGAACAGAGAATGGTACAGCCACTCTGGAAGACAGTTTGGCAATTTCTTACAAAACTGAACATATTCTTACCATATAATTCAGCAGTTGTGCTCCTTGGTATTTACCCCAAAGAGTTGAAAACTTATAACCACACAAAAACTTCACATGGATGTTTGTAGCAGCTGCATTTTTAATTGCCAAAACTTAGAAGCACCAAGGTGTCTTTCAACAGGTGAGTGAATAAGTAAACTGTGGCACATCCAGACAATGGAAAACTATTTAGCACTAAAAAGAAATGAGCTAGCAAGCCACGAATAGACATGGAGTAGCCGTAAGTTCAAATGACCAAGTGAAAGAAGCTGAACTTAAAAGGCTACAAACTATGTGATTCCAATTATATAACACTCTGGAAAAGGCAAAACTATGGAGACAGTGAAAAGATGAGCAGTTGTCAGAGGTTAGGGAGAGGAGAAGGATGAGTAGGCAAAGCAGAGAATCGTGAGGGCAGTAAACTATTCTGCATGGTACTGTAACGGTGGATACGTGTCGTTACACTTTTGTCCTAATCCACAGAATGTTCAACACTGATGGCCAGAATATAAACCATGACCTTGGAGAGATAAGGATGTGTTGACGTAGCTTCATCAACTGTAACATACAACTCTGATGCTGATAGTAGGGAATGGTGTGAGGTGGGCACTGGGCATAGGGACTTTGCATGGATGTTTATATGTACTTCTCTCTCAATTTTGCTGTGAACCAAAAACTACTTAAGAAATAAAATTTATCTCACAAAACTTAAGTCAGACCTGTCATTCTCATATTTTGTCAACCTAGCTAAAAATTCCCTTCTCTGCTTAGCAGAGAGTTGGCATGGGTCACAAGAGACATTCTGTTCAGGATTTGGAAGGCTGAAGTGGAGGAACACCCATGTTCCTTTATACTTGGGAAGCTGATGACTCAAGACACGAGCACTGTGGTGGCTCACACACTGCCACAAATACATTGTCTAACAGGTCAGCAATTTGTTTTCATTTTGTATCAGTGTATTTAATACTAAAGTTCAATCTTTAGAAAGACTTATAATTTCCCTTTAATGACAGCCAACTTGACCACATGCAAAAATTTCTTTCATAAATTCATCCTTCAGAACCCTTTCATGACTTAACACAGACTACCCATAGCATGCTTACACTTCCTGCTGTGTCCTATACTTCCTGTTTCTTCAATAACCAACCAATTTACATTAAGACCAAAATTTACCACACAAGATTCCTGCTCATACAAAATTATTCTTTTCTTTTTAACCTTTTTTTAACCCCAAACACATCTTTATACTTATAACTTTCTTCACATCTCTCTCTCTCTCTTTTATTGGTTTCTTTCCATCTTATTTGTGTTTCCTTCCTAATTCCATATTTTGAAATAAACTTTAATAACCTCTGAACTTAGGCAAAGTTCAAAATTATTCTTTTTTCTTAATAAAGAACACATTTTATGCCTTCATTATAATTTCTCTCATCTAAAATGTATTTCTGATACACTTTATATACAGAATTATGTATACTAATCAGAATTTTTAGCTCTTAGTAACCTTAATTTCTAGTGAAAATCAAAGAAGGAAGAAATTTTGAACTATCTGTCATGTATATGTATTTTATAGATGAGAATAATTTCATATTATTTTATAAACATGTTTTCCAATAAAATAATTTTTATGTGTATTAATAGAATCAAATACACTTAGTCTTTGTATAAAATTTAAGAAGCCAAGAACAAACTTATATTTATTAAAAAAATAAATTTAGAAATGTATTTTTCAGTATCTTATCTTAATTGGAGGTGAGCCAGACATTTAACGAGTGTCTATCACTTAATTTAACATAACTTTAAGATTTTAAAATTACTGGAAAAGTTTATTGATAAACATTTATCCCATTTACACT
This sequence comes from Loris lydekkerianus, assembly GCA_963574355.1. Taxonomy (NCBI): domain Eukaryota; kingdom Metazoa; phylum Chordata; class Mammalia; order Primates; family Lorisidae; genus Loris; species Loris lydekkerianus. Next base: position 19,154 of record CAUYPK010028342.1, on the reverse strand, counting down.
TAATTGACTTGTTTTTTTTTTCAGTTATACCTACATTACATATGAAAACTGATGATGTTGTGCCCTGATCGAAGTCCCCAAAGACCACCAGGGAGCCGATTCCGATGCAAAAGCAAAGAGCCGTTTTATTGCAAGCTCGAGCTTGGGCGACTGGGGTCTGCGTTACAACGGATCCGAGCCAGAAGCCCCGAGCTCTTATGCTAGGGGTATTTTATACTCTTTTACAGTGTTCTGGGCGTATACATTTCAAACAAAGGGATTGCATCTGGATTGGTTGTCACCGGTCCAGCCTCGGAGTGACTCACCCTAGAGACAGTTTCTGATTGGACTCCTGTGATTCATACTTGAATTTGGCAACTCATGATGACTTGCAAGTTTTACTCAAAATGGCGGGTGCTGCAAAATGGCTACCTTCAAGTTAGCATACTCATCAAGATGGCGTCAGTCTGGTTCCTTTAATGTATTTACCTGGAAGGATTTAGAGAGGGTCCTCCTGAGTGAAGTATCACAAGAATGGAAAAGCAAGTATCCAATGTAGTCAATATTAATATGAAACTACTAGCTAAATAACCACATGCCCACATGAGAAAAAAAAACAATTAAATTCAAGAAGGGGGAAGGGGAAAGGGGTTGAAGGGGGAGGGAGGAGAGAGGGAGAGGCTTGGGTAAGCTCTCACCTAACGGGTACAATGTAGGGGTATATGGCACACCTCCTGGGTGAAGGGCTCAACTACAACGTGAACTCTACCAAATGAAAACAGAGTAACATAATTGTATGTACCCTTATATTAATTTGAAATAAAAAATAAAGAAAACTGAGGTATTAGACAAAGCTAGTAACCATTTCATTCCCTGTTTGCCATTTTTACAGCCTATGAATATCAGGTGTTCACCTAAGTGAGAACCCTAAAGTTAAATAAACGGGTATTCTGCTGATAACTCAGAAGATATTGCTGCTTTTATTAAACCAACAATGTTAAATTAGTTTTACTTATCAAGGAATTATACAAATAAAGATTATTTTGTTCTTAAGCTGAGCTGATAGTTTTATGACCTTAAAATATTTAGCAGAGATAAATATAATCATGTTTGACAAATAAACTCAGACAAAAATGTCTGCTAACAATTCTGAAAACATTCTTTATTTTTATTTTATCAAGAAATTTAAAACGAGCTTATTTATTAAAGATTTACTTAAATCAAATTTACTAACCGCCACTTAGATTAATTACTATGTATCTTATATGAGTGCTTGTTTTATCTAAGCCAATTTGAATAGAATTCCTTGAGTGATTTCTGGCTGACTATGTCAAATTTTCCCAAGTAGACACAACATACAACATGTATAAACACATTTAAGTACATTTAGAAATAAAGATGATCTTATAGCTTTCATTTTAGAATTAGTCATGAGACAGCAAAACATAGTATTTGAAAGGTTCTGGACCCAAGGATAAAATCATTCCAAGATGAGAGAAGAAAGGAAAATGGAGATCCAATTAATGCAGTTAAAGTGGCCTTTATTCCATCTAGAGTACAGGTGGGGTGAGATTCCTGACCAGGGAGAAATCCACACGTGGTCTATGGCGGATAGAAATTTAAAGGGGCAGGGCAGTCAGGATTGGTGGCATTCCTATTTCCTAGGAGGGACGTGAGTTTGACCCTCTCTGGGCAGACCATGAACCTGACCCTGTCTGGGTGGGGCAAGTTTATTTGGGCAGGTACTCTTGATCTATTAGAATTATAATACAAACTGGCTGATTTATAAAAAACAATTGGATCCAAATTATGTTTTACAAAATGGGACCTGTTCACATGGTTAAATTTTATTTGCCCTGATAGGTAATCTAATGAAGACTGTGCACCAAAATTTTGGAGTTTGATTTAGAAAAAACACAAAAACAGAAAAACTTCTCTTCTTCCCCCCTTTTTCAGTTTCAAATGCGTTTAGGGTTAAGTATTTTTTTTGTCTGTCTAGTGTTCTTGATTAGTCAATATGGACAAGGAAGCATTTTTAGCAGGGTCTTTGCATGTTTATTTGAATTTCCTGGCTCAAGCAAATTTTGCCAGACAGAGATGCCTCACATTATTGCTCTGAGGTCAGAATTTTGACCTGCTTGATTTGAGAGCCTAACTTTTATAAACATTTATCTAGTTCTTGTCTCTTAGTACATCAATCCTCCAATTCTGTGGTCCCCAACTCCATGGCGAAGGACCACAATAGGCCCATGGTCTTTGCTCTTTTATGAATTGGGTCACCACACAGTATCACTGCCTTCTGTCCCTTCCCTCCCCCCACCCCGTTTGTAGAAAAATTATCTTCCATGAAACCAGTTCCTGCTGCCAACAAGGTTGAGGATTGCTGCTCTAATTAACTGTTGTTGGTTGCCATGGAGCATGGAGCTGATGTGATTTGTAAAGCCATTGACTTGAAAGCCCTTTAAGACCATTTTTTAAAATCTTGGGTGGAATTCCATAAGCAGTAAGTTTTCTCAACACCAGCAAAAAAAGTCAGCAGAAAAGTAGGGGGGAGAGAGAGAGGAGTGAACTCGGAAGGCTCTACATGTTAATTCTATAGTTGCAGTTTTTAATCAGCTCTAAGAAAAATAAGTTCAGGGAGTTTGAATAATCCCACAATGGCCACTGATTTGAACACACGCATAAAGAAAAGCCATGTGACTGATGGGAGTTCCTGAAAACCTGGAATGCCTTAATGTTTGAGAATCTCATTTGGTTTCTTATTAATCCCTTGAGAGCAAAAAAAAAATCTTAAAATTTTTGTCAAAGAGTTTGAACCAACGTTTTAAATGGTGGCGACTGTCCTGGTGGCTTTAATTGACTAACACACGCCCACCCTTTAGAATGTTTATTTTTGTTCTCAGATGTTCAGAAACAAGCAAGAGAGAAAAAGAGCTAAATCATTTACAGGTACATATAATCCAATGAAAATGAAACAAAAAATACAAGTGTTCATGAAAATTTTAAGCCAGGCATGTGAAACCAGACAAAACATAAATTCTGTGGAAACCAGAATACGTAAGCCAGAAAGATATTATTCTTATACCAGAAAGAGCTTGCCAGAAAAGACAAAAAGTCTTTTATCATCCCAGGAGAGATGTAAGGTCCTTTATGAAGATGACCTTATAGCCGCATCAGATCCCAAGTCAAGTAAAAGAGAATTCTCCAAGGGAAGGGAGTACAAGAAATCAAGAGGAGATCCACCAGGGAGAAAAAGGTGAGTCATAGGAGAGAAAAGTAAAGGGTTTAGTTGGTACCGACTGCACGGCCCACCTGTCCTCTGAGGTGAGCTCAATTCAGTCCCACTTCTGACACATCTTTTTGTCAACCTGAATAACAAACAGAAAGCAAATGATGTTTATCCAGAAAGAGGCATTACAATGGGGATACATCTGCTATGGTTTCTATGTATATACTCAGGGAGGTGAAGAAAGACATAGGTAATTTTAAAGGAAAAATGAAGAGGATCCCACATAATTATTTTGAGATAATTAGCCCTAGCCTCAAAGACAAGAAAGGTGGTGCTAGCCCAGGGTTGGACAGGTGGTTACCAGCCAGATGTCCTCTCAGAGTATTTTTTTGTGTAAGGCTGCCAGGGACTTTGTGCAAAGTTGTTTTTGCATTTGGGATAGTTCTTGTTATCATGCATTTGTGCACGAGAGCCTTCCTTTCACATGTCCCTGGCTCGATTTGTCAGGGTTTTTAACATTCTGTTTTTATTTGAAAATGTTCACAGCCCTGATCCAACATGACTGGTGTCCTTATTAGAGGAGAAACAGAAACAATTGGAAGATGATGTAAAGATGGACAAGCAGAGTGTCATGTAGTGACAGAGGCAGAGACTGCAGTGGTATGTGTGCAAGCCAAGGACAGCCAATAGTCGCCAACAATACCACAAGCTAAGAGCAAAGGCCCGGAACAGACTCTCCCCTAAAGCTTTCACACTTCTCACTTCCTAACTGTGAGAGAATAAATTTCTGTTGTTTTAAGTCACACAGTTCATGGTACCTTGTTATGATAGCCTTAGGAAACTAACAGAATATATAAAAAATAAAAACAATGGATCTGCCAAAAAAAAAAAAAAAAACCCAAACCCATAAACTCAAGTAAAAATTAAATGATTGTGTTTCAGTGATGATGAGTAAAAAGGCCAGCAAATCCTTTCTTCCCCAAACAGCTATAAAACTGGAGGGAATTATTTTTAAAAATGATTGTTTCAAGGCTTTGGAATAGACCAAAAGCAAACAACAAAGTAAGGAGCATTTGTATTTTAAAAATTGCTGAGCTTTGGGTAAGAATAGTAGGAGTCTAGTTTTGCCTAAAATGGAGTAGTACAAGATAGTAAGGAAAAGAGAGAAGGTGCCATCTCCAGCAGCTATTGCAATGCTAGAAGTTCTCATTCATTCTCTAAAAAAAATTTAAACACAAAATGAAACGTGAATGTAGTCTCATCGGGGAGCAGAATGACAATACCCAGACAATGAAATTCCATGTCAATTCTCTTACCCTCCGCTTTCATTTCTCCCCTTTGACTTTAATGCAGCTATGAAGATAATTTGGTTTGCTTGTGTTCTGATATTAAGTAAATAATGTCAGAGTGTACTATAGTCCTGTTTTTCGGCTTACTTTTTTTCAGTCAACAGTATTTTTGGAGAAATTCCCATATTGATACATGCACATTTTCCTCATCTTTATTTAATGGCTGACGGAATTCCACCTATTGATGTACTGTGTCCGGACTGCTGACAGTTAGGCTCTTTGTGCAGGTGTATGAGCAGTTCTCTCACATCTAGAATGGCTGTGCCGAAGTGAATGTGCGTGTTCAGTTCTAAAGGGAGAGCCCAGTTGTTCTCCAAACAGCCTCCATCAGTGCCCTTGTGATGTACCCTCGCCAACATTAGATATTGTTAATATTTAATTTTTTGCCAATTGACTGGAAAAATATATAATTTCATCCAAAAACCTTTGTTTATTTTACTTCCTATGAACCTACAATTATTATTCAAAAGAAAAAGTTTAAGATTATAGACAAGGGAAAAGATCCTTTTTTATAGTCTTCTTGCTTCCACAGCAGTGCTGGTATTTCTTCTTCATTATATAATGTTTTCATCCCTAGAGAGAAATATTTTAGGCCTTCAGCCTGTGAGTAAGAGGCTTCTTGCACCCACCTACTCATGTTTTTCCAGGCCTTATGCTATTTTAGTGAACAACATGACCTGATTTCTGGGCAAGGAGGTCTGAGGGCTATCTGCTAATTTATATATTGAAAGATAAAGAGAAGCCCAAAACAGAGATAAGAACATGTCCAAGTAAAAGCTAGCTGTTGACTTTTTCATCCGATGACATTCCTGTGGCACTCTCCTGCCGCTTCCCACTGTCTCTGGGACAGCCTGCACCACTCACCCTCCCTACTTGTGTCTTCCAGCCCCTCCCTTCTTCTGGGTTTTCCCCTGACAGCAACTAAACTCCAGTCCCTCCCGACATGAAGAACCCTTCTCTGGTCTTTCCTTCCTTCTCTAGTGTATAATGTAGCAGAAAAATCTGAGTCAAACAAACCCGGGTGCAGATTCACCCCTTACCAGTCCTGAGACCTTGAACGAGCAGCTTCATGAGCCTGTTTCCTTTCCTTTCATTTTGGGATGGTCCCTGTCTCCCAGGATTGTGGAGTGAAGCCAGTGAGGACTTAGTGCAGAAAGTCCTTGCTGGGAAACATTAGCTTCTTTTCCTCTCCTCCACTTCTTCCTCTCCCTGGAACACTCACAGTTTCTCCGAGACCATCTTTGGAGGCTGGTGCTGCTTCCCCTCCTATTTTCTCCTCCCTAGCTGTGGTCTGGCTTACATGCCCACATTCCTGCCGCAGAGGATTTTTCATGGGATTTACAGATGGCTTCCTAATTGCCAGACAGGACAGATTCTTTCTCAGCCTTCATTCTGCCTGATCCTATCATGGAGTTTTGCTCTTTCTCTCTTTCTTTCCTTTGGATTCTGCAACAGCTCTCTCTCTCTCTCTAGCTATCTATCTCTCTCGAACTTCTCGCCCTGACTTCTCTTCCTCCCCGCCCTCCGCCCTCCTCGGATCCTGAGCTCTACATGGACATTCCTCTGCTCCCTTCCTTAGACTGGCCTCATAGCCACCATGGCGTCCAGTCCTCTTGTGTCCTCACTATTCCCAAATCCACGTCTCCAGCTCTGTTCTCTCTTCTGAGCTCTAGACCTGAACTTCAACAGCTTTCTGGACAGATTCTCCCTATCAGTGGTCTGTAGACTCTTAAACTACCCCAACTTTCAATTCTCTTGCTTCTCCCGGTAGGATTTCCTCTCTTGTGTGGAATACTAAACTTGTACAGCTTATCGGATTGCTTTGATCTATCCCTTCCCCCACTACACCTATCTCATCAATCACCCTTCAAACATGAGGTCAGACTTCCTGAAGGTCAACAAGGGACCAGATGACACAGTCTAAAAGGACTGGGGTGGGGGGTGTCTTCTCAAGAGGTCAGATTTGACCATGGAAAATGGGAGATAGAAGGAATCCCGTCTTTCCTGGACCACTTCAGTAGGTATGGGTATAGTTCCTACTTGTGAGCTGTCATGAACGCAGGACACCATCTTGTTGAATGATTTTTCTTTGCTCTCTGTAAAGCAGAGCCAGGGACAAGGCTAGCATGCAGATAACTTGGGAAGTGATCCCAAGGAGCAGGAGGGAGAAATGGGGCATGAAACAGAAAGGAGGGAAAGCCACTATAGATTATTATATTATTTATTTTAATTATAAAAATTTTTTTTAATTATTTATCATTTATCATTTTATTATTTATTAAGTAGGCTCTGCTATGTCTTGTAATTGGTGCTCGATGGGGTGCAGTGATGTACGGAGCCTTGTCACATGCCTCTTAGAACTGCCTTTCTGTGGTATGAAAGGGGAGCACTTATCCATCAGCTCCTGTCACCCCAGGAATGAATACTTAATCCAGGTACTTCTGGGTTGTGTGTGCATGCATGCTGAGTGGGTCCCCCAGTGTCCCAAGCCATGGCATGAGATTAACCCTGGGGCAGAAGGACAGGGTCAAGGAAAGATGCTGTCAGGCTGCCTCTGTCTGAAACTGACTGGGACCTGTATGAAACTGTTGCTCAGAAGTGACTGGAGTAAGAAATGGGGCCGAGATGTGAAGTGGTGCATAAACTCGCCAGTATGGACCTACTGTGCCTCGGCGGCCTCATAGTGAAGCAGTGAGGAGTGCATTGCTGCACACATTTTTTCTTGTTTTATTTCTCTTTTCCCTAATATTCTAGGTTTGCATCTTCCAAGTAAAGTGAGAGCACTTTAATTCTTTCCTCAGACTCTGATTTTAAAGAACTCATTATAAGGCATTGTCCTCAGAAACTGGATAGTAGCTTCCCTTAACTGCTATGGAAATAATATTACTCAAAATTAGGGTGGAACAGGCTGGCCATTTATGATAGCACAAGAACCTTACGAAAACGGAATGACTGGTTCAGGGCAGTCAATCTACTTTCTACTTTTTTTTCTTTTTTTTCTTTCTCTCTTTTTTGAGATGGAGTCTCACTGTTACACATACTGAACTACAGTGGTATAATCACAGCTCATTGCAGCCTCAAAGTTCTGGGCTCCAGCAATCCTCCTGCCTCCGCCTCCTGATTAGCTGAGATTACAGGCATGAACCACCATTTCCAGCTAATTGTTTAATTTTTTCTAGAGACAAGGTCTCACCATTTTGACAAAATTAGTCTTGAACTCCTGGCCTCATGGGGTCCTCCCACCTTGGCCTCTCAGAGTGCTAGGAGCCTAAGTCAGTATACTTGTAAAGCCAGAAAACTTGTATGGTAGCTTTTATTTTCTTTATTTTAAAATTTTTCTCACAAGTAAAACTTTTATTGACATGTAACCTCTAGAAAAATGTACATATCATAACTATAGGCTTTACAAGATTTCTACAAAGTGAACACAGACATCTAACCAGTCCCCAGATAAATAAAATTACCAGCATCTACAAAAACTCTTTAATATTCTCTTTCATCATCCCTCCCTCTTCCCAGTGGTGACTGCTATCCTGAATTCTAATACATGCATGTCTGTTTTTAAGGAGATTCTTTATCTGCTGTAGTCACAGGTCGGACTAAAAATGCTAGGTTGTACTAAAAATCTGATAGTTTATGATCATAAACTGATAAAAAGTCTGATCAGTTTATGATGGCAAAGCAGCAGAAAAGACTATGTGAGGTAGATAATAGTGAAAGAGTGAAACCTTGAGATGTGGGCTGGGAAAATTTTGATAGCTGAACCCAACATTCTTCAACAGTCACATTCCCTTGAACTCCCCTGGTTAGCAAGAGTAACCTCTTCCATTTGTCAGAAGAGAATAGTTTCCCTTTACCTGGAGACCATGTTGATTTGAATTGGCTTCTCACAAAGAGATACTAATTCTCTTTAAGACTTGATCCACAATTCCTCATCACCTCCAGGCCAAAAACTAGAGTCAGACCCAAGTACAGTCTGGACACAGAAGAAATATCTTAAATGTCAAGTGAGTTTATGAAACTTATTACTAAGTAAGATCTTGGGGACATGTGTAGAAGCAGCTTGGGTGTGCAACTCTCATGAATGGGATTAGTGCCCTTATGAAGAGGTCCCAGAGAACTGTCTAACCCCTTCTACCACATGAGGACACAGTGAGAAGTCAGAAGTCTACAACTCAGAAGAAGACCCTCACAAGAACTTGGCCATGCTGGCTCTGTGATCTGGTACTTCCATTCTCCAGAACCGTGAGAAATTAATTTCTATTGCTTTGAAGCCACTCAGTCCATGATCATTTATTACAGCAGCCCACATAGACTAAGATGCTGCTGTAACAAATACTACACATTGGGTAGATTAAAGCAGCATTAATTTATCATTTCAGAGTTCTACAGGCTAAAAGATTTTGGAGGCCCACAATCAGGTCCTGTCAGCAGGGTTGGCTCCTTCTGGAGGCCCTGAGGGAGAATCTAGTCCATGCCCCTCTCTTGCCTTCTGATGCCAGCAATTCCTAGCATTTTGACTTGTAGGTGCATAACTCTAATCTCTGCCTTCTTCACATTGTCTTCGTCTCTGTGCGTCTCTGTGTCTTCTCCTTTGCTGTCTCATTTTTTTTTTTTTTTTTGCTGTCTCTTATAAGAACATTTGGTGACTGGATTTAGGGGCCAGGGTGATCTCAAATCAAGATGTTTGATCATATCTGCAAAGACCCTGTTTCCAAATAAGGTTGCATTCACAGATGTTGGGTATTAGGAACTGTGTGTATCTTTAGGGGGGACCACAATTTAACTCACTATGTGACTCTTTAGAGTGTTGGACCAGGTTCACGGTAGATTATAAAATGAGATAGAACAGAGTTCTTGACATAGGTACATGTTTTCCTGATTCTTGGACCAAAAAGTTGGCTTGGCAGGGGCAGTTTTATTCCCTGCTGATCTGGTCTCAGATAACCCACACACTTGCAGTAGGCAACTACTGCCACCCTACTTGACCCACTGACCTACAGTTAGGAGCAGAGCCTCTATAGCCACACTAGCCACCATAGTCTCAGCTAAGACCATCATAGGTCGATAGAACCCCATCAGACCACAGGTACATGAATATTCTTTTAAGCCCTTGAATTTTGAGATGGTTTGTTTTGCAGAAAATAGCTAATTGATGCAGAGATTAGCACATCTCTCTCAGAAATCAATAGGCATCGCTTCTTGGCCTTTTGGTGAAGATCAAGTGTAGAAATCAACAGGCAATAATAAGTGAGACTTTACAGGATTTGAATAACAAACTTAATATAACAGCTATATAAAAAACTCTATGCCCAATATCAAAGAAGGCACATTCTTTTTAAACAAATGTGGAACATTCACAAGAAAAGTAAGCAGTATATTTTAGCAAATTTCAGAGCTTTCTAAAAAGAAAAATTCTACAAGCAAATGTAGTGAACAATAGATAACAAAAAAACCACCCTAAATATAAAATCCCCCCCAAAATGATTTACTTGATTGGGATAGAAATAGGCCTTCCAAAATACTTGGCATTACAGAGAAAGAATTTAAATCTGAAATTACAAATAAGTGACAAGATGCACAATATACAAAAATGTGTGAGATACTGCCAAAGTCATATTAGAAAGATGGCATTTTTAAAATAAATGAACTGAGCTTTCAACTCAAGACAGAACAAAACATCAAATTAGCCTCTAAAAGTAAGAAAATAGTACATGTAAAAACAGAAACCAGTGAAATGGAAAAACAGAAGCCATTAGAGTACTTTTTCTTTATGTTTTCTTTAAAATTTTTTTTGGAATAGAGGGGACATGTAGGTCCCCTCAAAGTAGGTAAACTGTAACAAGTTTAATCAAGATAAAATGATGGGGGCAAGACATGATTGCAAGAGGGACTTTACCTAACAAATGCAATTAGTGTAACCTGGCTTATTGTACCCTCAATGAATACCCAACAATTAAAAAAAAAAAATCAAGATAAAATGAGAGGAGACAATGGGAATGACTAAGTTGTGAATGCAAATACAGTGGAGTTGTAAAATACTGAAGAGAATATTATACAAAACTTTATAATAACAAATTTGAAAGTCAGAGAAAAATCACATGATTTTCTAGGAATCAAATGATCAAACTGACAAAAGAAATAGGAAAATTAAATCAGAAAGACTGTCCAAAATGAATACAAAAATGTTACCAAGTCCAATCAATTTATTCCGGCAAGTTCTACTAGAATTTTAAGGAACTAAATGTTTTCGTATTACTTAAGTAAAATTTCTATTTTACTTAATCAAGTAAAAATATATAAATCTGTCAGATGCATTTTTCAAGGCTACTATAATCATGATACTAAAAACAGGAAGGAAGGAAGGAAGTAGGAAAGGAAGGAAGGGAGGGAGGGAGGGAAAGTTGTATACCTAGGTCTCTTTATAAAAATGAGCATTCTGAGGAAAAAATGCAAATTAAATCAAGTAACATATGAACAGTAAAATTCATACCAGCTATGCAAACTTGATTCAACTTTAGGAAATGTTTAATGTAAGTCATTTTATTAAAAAAGAAAATTATCTGCATATTTTATGCAATGGTGAAAAATATTATAAAAATCAACCTATTCTAGAAAGAAAAACAAAAGCACTCAAACTAGGAATAGAAAGAACTTTTCTAAAATAATAAAGGTATTGCTAGAAATTGGCCACATCTGAAGCACCCCACAGTCTTCACTCTTCTCTAGCTCCAAGTCTGGGAGCAAAGAGATATTAATAGGGTTCTGTTGGACTGCGGATCCCCCATGATTTTCTCCCCAGAGTGGGCCTCTCACTTGTGATGAATTGTGCATCCGTCAGCCCACTGCTAAATCTGATCTTGTTTTCCTGCATCTTAAAGGTTGTCATGAATGTTTCTGTGTTGCTTTTCGCAGTATCCTTTCTCAACTTTCAGTTATATTCTTTGACCATCCTAATTAAAATTTGGAAGGGAAATGGGGATTTCAAAGAATAAGTTTAGTAGAGTAGTTCTCAAAATTTAGTGTAAATTAGAATCATCTTGGAGCCTTTTAAAAATGCAGAGTTCTGGGCTCATCTCAAGTAATTTTTTTATATAATTTTTCTCTAATAATTTCAATGCATATTCTGTATAGAAAATTTGAAAAAAAAGGTATAGCAAAACACTGTTGTGCAAATAAGACGAGACTTATTAAGACAGTAAGAACAAAATATCAAGTTAGCCCCTCAAAGCAAGCAAATAATAAATGTAAAAACGGAAACCAGTGAAATAGAAAAACAGAAGCCATTTAAGTGATTTTTCTTTAAAAAAAATTTTTTTGGGGAGTAGAGGGGACACAAAATAGGTAAACTGTGACAAGTTTAATCAAGATAAAATGAGAGGAGACAATGGGAATGGCAAAGTTCTTATGAATGCAAACACAGTAGAATTATACATTTTGAAATATTTTAAAATACAACTTTTGAGGAATTTCCACCAGCCAGAAGTAGATGACAATTCCATCTCATTTCATATATATATATGAAAAGCATTTGAAAAGGATTCAAGTATATATTATGATAGTAGGGAGAATAGAGTAATAGTAAAAAAAAAAAAGTAAATTATAAAGAAAAAGATATATACTTGTAAAAGAATTAAAGAATTTGTTCAGAGTTTTCAACGTTTAGAATATGTGACATAAATCTATTTTGTTTATGAAGAAGGTACTGGTTTCCCTTATCAATATTTACACAATATTTACATAATTTCACAACTCATTGATCAATAAAATTTGGGGAGTATTCTTTAGCATTTTTACTTTGTATAGATATCTGAAACTGGTTTAAATTGAACATGATGTTTTGTAGCTCTTTTTAAATGAAAGAGTATTGATATACTAGATCATTTTTAGGAGTGATTGCATCATATTTTAATATATTTGTATTAGTCAGGGTAGACTATGTTATGCTGTGGTAACAAACAATTCCCAAATCTGACAGCTTATTTTTCACTCAGGTTACATGTAGGGACTCTGCTGCTCTATGTCATTGTTAGCATTATTCCCAGACTGAGTCTTGTGGAGCAAAAACATCTAGAACATTGCTAGTCACTGTGGCAGACTGAACAGAGGCCTCTGGAGCGCATAGCACTGGTAATTATACACTTGGATTGGAAGAAGCACACGTTACTTTTGCTTACTATCCATTGGCCAAAATAGGACACATGACCACACCCAACTAGAGAGGGGTAGGAAATGCAATGCAGTCATGTGCCCCAAAATGGAGAAACAACCAGAAATATTGAATGGTCAGGGTTAATGACTACTACAGACACATGTCTTGCAATTTACTGAACCAATACCCTATATTTGGACATTTACAATATTTCTGATTTCTCTTTATGATAATTATCATCTTTATAAATAATTATTAGGACTTTATTTCCTTCTTGGTAGTAGAATTGCTAGACTGTTGCTCCATATTAACAAATCATACTCCAGAAAGGTTTTTGTTTTCAGACAGAGTCTTACTGTGTTGCCCTCGGTAGAGAGCTGTGGTGTCACAGCTCACAGCAACCTCTAACTCTTGGGCTTAAGTGATTGTCTTGCCTCCGCCTCCTAAATAGCTGGGACTATAGGTGCCCGCCACAACGCCTGGCTATTTTTTTTGTTGTTGTTGTTGGAGTTGTCATTGTTGTTTAGCAGGCCCAGCCCAGGTTCAGACCCACCTGCCGCGGTGTATGTGGCTGGTGCCCTAACTGCTGAGCTACAGGAGCCAAGCCTCTAGAAAGGTTTTATCTGTGTATTGATATAGCCTCACAGTGTATTGAACATGCTGCCTCAGTTCCAAGAATCAAACTCTAAAGTCTCTAGAAAAATCTCTGTCAGTGTGATTCTCTGACTTTTAGTAATGTCTCTGTCTGCCCACATTTGGGTATTCTGGGTCTTCACCCTGTCTGTCATAGGTTCAAGCATTTTTTCTTTTTTATTTATTTATTTATTTATTTTTATTTTATTTTATTTTTTTTTTTTTCAGTTTTTGGCTGGGGCTGGGTTTGAACCCGCCACCTCTGGCATGTGGGGCCAGTGCCCTACCTCTTCGAGCCACAGGCACCGCCACTAGGTTCAAGCTATTATGAAAATATATCTGTTCTCTTTACTTATGAAAGACAAACTTGGTGGGTGCCGGCTCCTTAGCTCACACACGTTCCTCCCAGATGCTGCAGGTGTTGCTCTGCTGCCTTCTGGAGTGGAGTGCTCTGAAGAGCAGGGTGGAAACATTTGTCCCTTATGACTTGCTCTTGTTGCTTGAAGATTTATCCTTATTTGGATAAAATGCTTATTGACTTGTTAACTATGTGGAATCAAATCTTACCCCTCAAAATGACCCTCATTTATTTGGGGGGGTCCCAAAGTGTTACCTCCTATTGTTCACAAACTGACACATGGCATGTGCCTTTTTCTTCCGTTCTCTTTTGATTTGTCCCCATCGCTGCCTGCAAAGCTGTCTGGAGAGGCTCCCTTGTATTTGACCTTGCCTTCCATTCTATCACACCGGCCTCTGAGTATGTGCCAGTCTTTCATAAACATGCACAAAGAATTCAATTTTTTGTGATGCTTGCCTATTTCTGTAAAATTGCCCACTTTGCTTTGAAGCTGAATAATCCTAAAATCTATTGGAAGCAGCATAATGAGCAAGAAGTCTCTTTGGCTGGGGACAGCTTGACACATGTGATAAGTGCACAAGAGCCCTCAGCATGTGGGCTTGAAGGATGAACTCAGTATATGTCCAGGGAGTAAGGGTGGGGGAGCTTAGCTTATTCCATTGCCCTCTGTGTGAGCATCAGTTACAAGAGACTTCAAGTTGTTAGACAAGACCTCCATCCCCGTCCACTGTGAAAGATCTCCTTTTATAGGCAGGCAACCCAGGCAAATCTCCCTTGAGTTACAGGTGTAAGGAACACGCCTTCACACTAGCAAAACTGAGTCTGGGTAATTCCTATTTTAAAAATTTTCTTTTAAAAAGCATGGGTCTGCATATGATGAAAGTAATAAATCTTTATTGTAGACATTGGAAAATACAAAAAAGCATCAAAAATCCCAGAGTCAGTCATAACCCACCATCTAAAGAAGATTACTCTTAGTTTTTTGCATATTCTTTTACTTTTAGAAACAAGCATATCCTAAGCTTGTATTGATGTGAAGTTTTAGATCTTGCTTGCTTCATTTCATACACCTTGAGTACTTACTGTTCTAAAACCTGATTTACTTTTTCTGGAGTGAAAAATCTCTTCTCTGTCTTCCCAGTCCCTTTTTTGTAAGTAACCACTGCAGCAGCTTGGCACATGTTCTTGCAGATATTTGTTGTGTTTCTTCTGTTAAATTAAGTTCAGCCTAAATCTGTCTCGTTACGTATCTTAAATTCAGTCTGAAGGCTTCTTTGTATGTAGTAAACTGTAACCTAACAGGATGTGCAAACAGACTGTAACCCACTCTTGTATCAGTCACAGAGTTTTGGCCAATCACAGGCGGCCACCTGCTCATATCAAGTTGAAAGAAGGCAGACACCAGCTGTAACCATGCCAGCTGTTTCTGCACCTCA
The DNA here is from genome assembly GCA_963574355.1 of Loris lydekkerianus. Lineage (NCBI taxonomy): Eukaryota > Metazoa > Chordata > Mammalia > Primates > Lorisidae > Loris > Loris lydekkerianus. The sequence continues at coordinate 4,018 of CAUYPK010028342.1, read as the reverse complement.
CTTCTCTTTCATGCCAGTCACTTTCCCTTCTCTGTCCATAAATGTAACCCAACCGTGTGGCAGCCCTGTAGTTTCTCTGAACCTATTCTGGTTCCTGGGGGGCCACCCAATTCCAGAATCATTCTTTGCTCAACAAAACTCTGCTAAATTTGTCTAAAATTTTTCTTTTAATTATATAGCTATGAAAAATAAGTATCTCTGGACACACATATCCCTTTGAAAATGAAATTATGTTCTAAGTATTATTTACTTTTATTCACTTAACAAACTTTTGTTCAATTGTGTTTTATCCATTTATTCATTCAATTTTTTTTTTTTTTTTTTGGTGCCGTCTCTATGCCAGGCACTAAGCACCATAGATTCCTTCTCAGAGCACAGCAAGGAACTTTACTTCATTTTTAAAAACAAGGCTAGAGCATTCCATAGATAATTTATTAAACTGTTTACCTACACTTTTGGGTTGGTTCTAATATTCTTGCTTTCACCAGCAATGTTCCTCTCAAATGTAACACTCTGCCAGCACAGATGATAAGAAAGTGGCAATTAATTGAGCAGATGGGTTAATTATTCTCTCATATTAACCATCTCCTGTCTTCTGGATACCCCATTTAAAAATACTAATTGCTATTATATCTAATTAGCACTGCATTAGAGTCTTACACTGTTATTACTTTAAAAATTCAGCAGGGAGCGGTGGCTCGTGCCCGTAATACCAGCCTTCTGGGAGACCAAAGCCAGAGGATCCCTTGAGCTCAGCAGTTTGAGCTATCCTGAGCAAGTCAAATCATTAACATACAAAAAGATATTGCTTTGGAGATAATGAGCAAGACCCTGTCTCTACCAAAAACAGAAAAATTAGCCTGGGGTTGTGGTGGTCGCCTGTAACTGCAGCTACTCAGGAGGCTGAGGCAGGGGAATCACTTGAGCCCACTCAACCTTCACTTGAGTAGAAGGTTGCTGCGAGCTAGGCTGACACCATGTCTCTCTAGCCCAGGCAATAGAGGGAGACTATGCCTCAAAAACAAAAAAAATTCAAGTAGTTTTATTGCCAGATATAGGTTCAACTGTCTGCTGCCCAAAAACCAAACATTAGAGGGGATGACATACTATAGTTTCAAAGACTATCTCATCTTCTCTGCTTATTGAACGATTTATAAAGGGAAGGGGTGAAGGGTGGGTGGTGGCAGAAAGCAAGCTTCAGGCAAGTCACATAATCTGCTCAATGACTGTAAGTCGCCTGGGGGAATCTGGTCATCAGCACTCTGCAGTTGGCCTGTTCTGGACACCTGATCTGTTTTTCCTCCGGGTTGTTTTCTAATCTTGGGCCCAGCAGCTGTGTAAGCAAGCAGCAAGTTAATCCTAAATTCTTAAAACAGAATAAGCAGAAAGCAGACTGGAAGTAAAATCACTTCCCTTTAGTTAGCCTAGTGAAATAGTCTGAATGGTCCTTCGGTGCAATTACAGTTTCATGTTTGTGAGGAAGCTTTTAAGATGACATGAGGTTTCATTTACAAGTTCCTGGGACTCATGTATGTATTGACCCATGTATTGTGGCATATACATCTGGTCCGTGACTCTATTTCCTGGCACACAACTCCTAAAATCCTTATCATCTCCAAAGCAATGTCTTTTTGTATGTTAATGATTTGACCTCTGGCTGGCAGCCCCTATGCAGCTTCAGGATGGGGGCTGTCCACAGCAAAAGGCTGCATTAGAATGCTGGGCCTTTCCAGCCCTACCACCATCCTCCTGGCAGGGAAGAGGGGGTGAGGCTTAAGTTCACCAATGGCCAATGATTTAATCATGCCTACAAAATGAAGCCACCATAAAACCCCCAAAGGATGGGGTTTCAAGAGCTTTGTACAAGTAAAGGCTTATTTCTTCCTGTGGGGGAGGGTAGTGCACCCTAACTCCAGAGACATAAAAGCTCCTGTGCTAAGCACCTTCCAGACCTCCTCATGTATCTCTTCATCTGGCTGTTTATTTGCATCCTTTAAAATGGGGTGTCCAACCTGCGGCCCAGGGTGGCTATGAATGCAGCCCAACACAAAATCTGAAATTTACTTAAAACCTTATGGGATTTTTTTGGGTGGGACTCAATTGCACAGTTTTCAAGTGTGAACTTTGTAGACAACAATGTCCTGTCACAATGTCATGTAAAATAAACATAAGATCACTCTCGCTATTTGCACACATGTGTGGCTTCAGTTTTATGCGGCATGCAACTTTCAGGGTGTTATCTTCCAAATCAGATGTGGTGATTTGGAGAAGCAGCAATTATCAAAAATATTTCAATCTCCTTTTCCAATAGTAGGCATTTAATGTTATTAGAAGTCAGGTAAGTATTCTTATTTGATTATTCAGGGCATTGCCACACCTCTGTGGTGCCTCACACATCACCCACTGCACTTTTTTTTTTTTAGTTTTTATTTTTTATTTATTTATTTTTTAATTTATTTTTTATTGTTGGGGATTCATTGAGGGTACAATAAACCAGGTTACTTTTGATTGCATCTTTTAGGTAAAGTCCCTCTTACGGTCATGTCTTGCGCCCAAAAGGTGTGGCACACACCAAAACCCCACTCCCCTCCCTCTTTCCCTTTCTTTGCTCTTCCTTTCTGATTTTATTTATTTATTTATTTTTTTCTTTTTTAAGCAGGAACTCCACTTTATTGCGTCAAGCAGCTGCTTATATAGAGTGTGGGGAAGGGGTGGGGAAAGAAGGCTGGGGAAGAGGTGCGTGACAGGGTCGGGCCAGTGGCATGGTACCACGTTGGCTGTATCTAGGTAGAGGCAATTTCAGGCCAGGACTTGGCCTTGCTGAGTCATTGCTACGCAGAAGTAGCTCGATGGATCTATTTCTAGTCAGGCTCAGGAAGTTGCACTAGGCCTCAGGCACATGGTAGGGCCCAACAATTCCCTCTTTTGTTTTTTGTACAGCGGAAAAACATAGCCCCTGTCTTAGGTTGCCTGCTCTTGCAGTTTCAGTCTTACTTGTCATGGGGATACAAACATCAATGATTTGGTCCCTGTCTTAGGTTGACTGAATGCAGAGTGATCTTACCCGTCTTTGGGTACTATGAATGTAATCCACAGTGCAGCCTCTCCATATCCTGTCTTAGGTTGTCCCAGCTTTGGGAATCTTACCCGTCATTGGTGCTATGGAGGGTGGTGAAGAATAATAGTTAGATTCTTGGTTAATAAGCCGGTGATATTGGACCTCGACCTGATTTAACTGCCTCTAACCTGTTTTAGGGATACAGGGCCCAAAGGTGAAGAAGGGTAAATAAGGGTAGCAGGGGAAGAAGGTAGGGTGAAAAACCATGTAGGCCTGTCCACAGGGGATTTTCTAAAATTTCTTTTCTTCTCTTTTGTAGATCTTCTTGGAGTGTTTTGATCTTGTTTTGCACGATCTCAGATCTGTTGGCATAAAAGTAGCACTTCTCCTGCAAAAATAAACAGATGCCTCCCTTTTTGGCAGTTAATAGGTCTTATCCCCTTCTTGTTGGGGCAAGTATTTAAAGTCTCTTGCCGAAACCCAAATGGGTTTTTTCTTATTTTTTTATTTATTTTATTATTTTTTATTTTTTTTTTTTTATTAAATCATAGCTGTGTACATTAGTGCAATCGCCTGTATCCTTTCTAACATGCACCGTAGATGTGGCCCCACCCATTACCCTCCCTCCACCAAAACCTCCCCCTTTCCTTCCCCTTCCTTGGCCCTTTCCCCATAGTCTTGTGGTATAGTTGGGTTATAGCCTTCATGTGAAAGCTATAATTTAGGTTCATAGTAGGGCTGAGTACATTGGATACTTTTTCTTCCATTCCTGAGATACTTTGCTAAGAAGAATATGTTCCAGCTCCATCCATGTACATGTAAACATGAAAGAGGTAAAGTCTCCATCTTTATTTAAGGCTGCATAATATTCCATGGTATACATGTACCACAATTTGCTAGTCCATTCGTGGGTCGATGGGCACTTGGGCTTCTTCCATGACTTAGCAATTATGAATTGGG